>JADRCD010205354.1:0-75903 GCA_019843815.1 Montemys delectorum | reverse complement strand
TATTTATTTATTTATTTATTTATTTATTTATTTATTTATTCATTCATTCATTCACTTTAAATCCTGACCCAGCCCCCTCTCTTTTTACTAACTCCTTCTCCCCCTCCTCTTCTTCTCTTAGAGGTGGGAGGCACTCCTGGGTACCTAACCACCCTGGCACATCAAGTTCCTGCAGGACTAGGCACATCCTC
The DNA here is from genome assembly GCA_019843815.1 of Montemys delectorum. Classification (NCBI taxonomy): domain Eukaryota; kingdom Metazoa; phylum Chordata; class Mammalia; order Rodentia; family Muridae; genus Montemys; species Montemys delectorum. Next base: position 75,712 of record JADRCD010205354.1, on the reverse strand, counting down.
TCCCACTGAGGCCAGACAAGGCAGGTCAGTTAGGAGAACAGGATCCAGAGTTGGGCAATAGAGCTAGGAACAGTCCCTTTTCCAGTTGCTGGGGTCCCACAAGAAGACCAAGCTGCATTTCTGCTATATGTGCAGGGGGCCTAGGCCCAGCACATGTATGCCTTTTGGTTGGTGATTCAGTCTCTAGGTGGCCCTAAGGGTCCAGATTTGTAGACTCTGTCGGTCTTCCTTTGGAGTTCCTATCCCTTCTAGGTTCCTTAATTCTTCCCCCAACTCTTCCACAAGACTCCCCGAGCTCCATCTAATGCTTAGCTGTGGGTCTCTGCATCTGTTTTGGTCAGCTTCTAGGTGGATCCTCTCAGAGACAGTTATGCTAGGTCCTGTCTGCAAGCATAGCAGAGTATCATTAACAATGTGAGGGTTTGGTTCTTGCCCATCTTAAATTTTTCTTTTACATTTCAAAGAAAAAAATAGAATATTTTTTTCTATACTCTTCAACAAAAGCCCTGAATATAAGAGTATTTAATTATTGCAAACAGAGCTCATTAACAAAGCACTCTTTTCTGTCACTTTAAAAAGTACAACCTGGATTACTTATTGCAATGAATATGGGATGGATTTTTGTTGCTGTCTTGTTTTTCTTTTTTCTTTGCTTCTTTTGGGAGAGTATTTTTATCAAATCAGGGAGCTGGAATAGAGTGTAAACATGTCCATGTTCGCTGTCATTTGTTTTGTCCTCTTTCAGGGTTTAATTTTGCAATCTCTTTATGAAGTTTCAGGATTTCCATGATGATAAAATGAATGATTTTGAGTGTAGGTGATGTGTTGGTGTGCTATCCAAATAATCCTCAGTGACACACAGATGTTGTAGCCGGGCAGTGGTGGCGCACGCCTTTAATCCCAGCACTTGGGAGGTAGAGGCAGGCAGATTCTGAGTTTGAGGCCAGCCTGGTCTACAAAGTGAGTTCCAGGACAGCCAGAGCTACACGGAGAAACCTTGTCTTGAAAAAAACCAAAAAAACCAAACCAAAACAAAAAGATTATTGTTGTGCCTAATTTTAAGACATAGAGACTGAAGAGGTGAGATACTTTACTCAGATTTATGCTGCAAGGAAGTGCCAACATTCACAATTAGAATTTAGGTTTGCTTCAGTTCAGTTTTTGTGATTTCTTTTTTTTAGTCTTTTTATAAATTGCATTTTAAAATGATTTCTTAAAGATCTTATTTTTTGTTATAGTTGGTGCTTTTTGTTTCTGATTTATTTTCTCATTTTGTGTTTGTATTTTAAGTTTTCTTTTTAAGAGAATTTGTGATCTTAATCATTAATTTTCATTTTCTTTAAGAATTCTACCATCTTTGAGAGTGCTACTTAGTAAACTGTTTACCCTGATACACCTCTACTGAGATATTAATCACATTGTAATATTTTAATTTACATACGAGATAAGAACATCACAAGGTAGCAGGAATCTAGATTTTTTTCATCTTTGAATTCTCATTTTTTAGCTCCCAAAACAAACAAACAAACAAACCCCCAAAACAAACAAACAAACAAACAAAAAACCAAAATAACCCAAAAACCCCACTGAATAAATGAGTTAATTAAATATAACAGTAGCCAGTAGAGATTAGTGGCTTGAACTGAAACCATGAATTCATTCCAGATAAAATGGGAGCTAGTTAGAGATGGATGGAACCCTGACATCACTGTGGTTACTAAGCTATCCCAGGTAACTGTATACCCAAATACTCCCATTTTTTCATGTTGCAAGAGACTGTACAGAAGCCCTTACAATTCATTTCACCTTGCCTTGTCATTTACTAAAAGTGAGGTCAGAGAACTGCTGATTATAAGGTTGTGTGTACCATTAAAAACAAAACTTTCTATTTTATGGAAGAAATAAGACATGTTTAATTCATTGCTCCTCTAATAAGCAAACTCAATAATTGAGCCATGTAAGAAAAGTGAAGTAGGATAGAAGGAAAAAGAACATTCTAGTCTCAACATACCACTATGGTGAAGAGGGTTCTGTTTTTCACAAGCTGCTGCAAATTGGGAGACAGGAGAATTCACAATGGAATCTTTGAGACTCAGTTGAGTCAGAAAACTCAAGTATAGTCTCAGGTCTCCTGTTGACTTTTTGTCAGTTAGAAGTTCCTTCAGTTTGCTTGACTCTCAATTTGTCATGTGCTACAGCAAAGACAAAATGTAACTAGTGGGAAGTTCTTGAAGATTTAGTAAATTCATCTAGGAAAATAGATTCAAGCCTGATTCTGAAAGTAGCTAGTGATGAGCAACAGTTAAATACAGCTTTCAATCCGGAGAAGTTAAAAGAAGCATTGTGAATTTTGCATGTGATAGTAAGAGTATATTTCCACAAACACCAAAGCAGCTGGTGCACCTGGAGTTCACTTTGGAGACTCAGCCATACTGCCAGTTGGGCTCTGAAGTCAGTGTGCGTTTATTTACCCTGCTCTGCTCGGCTTCTCTCTGCTTCTGTTTCTTAATCGAAAAGGGAAGGATAATTTCATTTGTTTTGTTTTGTTTACTTAATTGGTAAACAATGACTACTTTACAACAGTGAAAAAAGAGAGCTAAATACATTTTAATGAGTCAACCTTTAATGCAATCACTTAGAAATAAACTCTATGAAAAATTTTGTTTTCCTATACTATTTCTTGTATCTATAGTATATATTTCCATAGCATTTGATATGCTGACTTACTTAATATGATATTTCCTGCCATTATTTAAATATATCCGTCTATAAGTATAGCATGGCTACCTCTCCATTGTTTAAATATATCCATCTGTAAATATAGCATGGCTATTTCAATTCATTATACATAGATTACATAATTTTTTCAACCAAGCCACTCTTATCAAACATTTCTACTTTTTGAACATAAAATTCAAGTTGTGAAGAACATATTTCTTTGTACAGTCATCCTTTCTTAAAGGATGAATTCCTAGACTTACTGAATACGTTAACATAGGGATATATATGTATGTATATATATACACGTATATACATGTATATGCATATGTATATATACACACATATAACACACATATATATTCAAATATATATTAAAACACATATATATTCAAATCACCACAAAAATGCAAAGTAAATGTGTTTCATTTTTTATATCTATGTTTATACTACATACAATTTTGCAAAATTATTTTTATTGTAAAATAAAGTCTGGATAGAGAAGTACAGAGACGTACATGTGCTCATCTGTATACAGTCTACTCATGCAAATGTTCTTTCATTAAACTTTCCGGTGAACAATTCTGTTTAACATCAGTATGAAATGATACATTTAAGCATGTTTGTCTTGAAACATTGGAACCTTTATTTCTATGAAAGTTCAAGTGGTGCCTTTGACATGTGAAAGATTTTTGACCCTAAAATTTGTGGTCTGTGGCAATATATTCATAGTTTGTCAAGATTATCCAGTCACACAGTTTACATTTTTCACTTTGAGGCCTGAAATCAGGCAGTACTCTGAGAACTGCTGGTTTCTTTTTTGTTGTTGTTGTTTGTTTGTTTTTTTTGGGGGGGTTGTTTGTGTTTTGTTTTTTTTTTTCCAGAAAAATTTTCTCTGTGTAGCCCTGGCTGTCCTGGAATTCATTCTATAGGCTATGTTGGACTTGAACTAAGAGATCTGCCTGCTTCTGTCTTCCAAGTGCTGGGGTGAAAGGATGCTGGCTTCTTTTAGTTATCTTATCTTATATAATTTGACTGTATTTTAGGTTTGGTAAAACAAAATGGTGCATTAAAATTTTAATTTATTTTGAATTTGCATTTTGGACACAGTTTGGTGTTTGGGAACGTATTGTTCTCTTTTGTATACTCATTTTCTTACGTTAAGTTTGTATAGAATTTAATCTTGGCTGGGCAGTGGTGGCACACACCTATAATCCTAGCACTTTGGAGGCACAGGCTGGCGGATTTCTGAGTTCGAGGCCAACCTGGTCTACAGAGTGAGTTCCAGGACAACCAGGACTACACAGAGAAACCCTGTCTCGAAAAACAAAAAACAACACAAAATAAAACAAAACAAAAACAAAGAAAAAGTAAAAAAAAAAACAACAAAACAAACAAAAATAATTTAATCTTGGTACTTTCTTGTTGGTCACTTAAAAATGAATTTAGTTTATCTGAAGCCTTAGAAAAGGCTCAGATAACTTTTCTTATTGTGGAGTATTTTTAACTACACTAATTTTTTAAAAATGAGTTTAAAAAAGGCTTTTTTTTTTTTTAAAAAAATTCATGATCTGTTTTTTCTTTCTCATTTACACAGACTTCCTTACACAGACCTTGATTCTGTTTTCCCTGGATAACAAATTTTTGGTCACAGCCAACAAAATCAGAGAGGGTTTTTAGACTGCAAGAGAGCAAGTGGATTGGCTTTAGGAATTTCTAGGAGACAGACAGTCTCAGCCCACTTCATAGCATCTTCCTATTCCTTTACTGCTGTGTCTGACAAAAATCTCACCAAATGTAACCTGAAATAGTGAAATGACCTCCTGAGGTCATTGTGGTTGTAAGGGTAAATGTGTCATCTTGACAAAGTCTAGACTCATTTGGGTGATGGGTCTCCAGACATACCTATGTGAAATGATCGCAATCACATCACTTGATGTGAGAATAGTCATCTTAATTGTGCGAAGGGGCTTGCCTTCTTGAGTAGGAGATTCTGGACTCTAAAAGAGAGGCTGTGATCTTAGCTTTCATCTTTTTCGGTTCTCTGACTTTGGGTGGGCTATGCTCCGTTGCTGCAAAGGTACCGTCATGTTGAGTTACCTCCACTGTGGACTACAATTTTCAGTTGTGAGCTAAGCAGACCTTTTCTGCCTTAAGTTGTTTTTATCAGAGCTTCGTATCATAGCAACAGGGAAGTAGCTAAGATGGTGTTGTATAGAATCATTTTGTCTCTGTAGAAGGTTAATACGGGTGTGATGGTTAGTTTATTTATTTTACATCCTGTAGTATTAATTTTTTAAACAAATAAATCCTAGATGGGGTTGCTTCCCACCTCAGTAGTTTATGTTCCCTACATTTTAAATAACTCCAAACATATTGACTGTATACTTCAAAATAATACATCACTACTAGTAATTTCTTAAATGAACATAAATATATAAAGTCTTTTTGTTTGTTTTGTATTTAGTAGAGTTTAAAATCTTGGCTCTTACTGTGGTACAAGCTCAAAATAAGAACAATTTTTAACCATTCCTGGGCATATACCCAGAAGATGCTCCAACATGTAATAAGGACACATGCTCCACCATGTTCATAGCAGCCTTATTTATAATAGCCAGAAACTGGAAACAACCCAGATGTCCCTCAACAGAGGAATGGATACAGAAAGTGTGGTACATCTACACAATGGAGTACTATTCAGCTATTAAAAACAATGAATTTATGAAATTTTTAGGGAAATGGATGGATCTGGAGAGTATCATCCTGAGTGAGGTAACCCAATCACAAAAGATCACACATGGTATGCATTCTCTGATAAGTGGTTATTAGCCCAGAAGTTTGGAATACAGGAAGAACGACCCACAAACCACAAGAAACTTAAGAAGAAGGAAGACCAAAATGTGAACATTTCATTCCTTCTAAAAAAGGGGAACCAAATACCCACAGAAGGAGTGGCAGAGATTAACTATGAAGCAGAGACTGAAGGAAGGACAAGCATATAGCTATCTCCTGAGAGGTTCTGACAATACCTGACCAATACAGATGTAGAGGCTCACAGCCATTCATTGAACTGAGTACATAGTCCCCAATGAAGGAGTTAGAGAAAGGTTCTATGGAGCTGAAGGGTTTGCAGCCCCTTAGGATGAACAACAATTACTAACTAGTACCCTCAGAGCTCCCAGGGACCCAATCACCAATTAAGGACTATACATGGTGGGACTGAATGTTCTGGCAGCATGTGTATAGTAAAGGATCGCAAATTCTATCATCAATAGAAGTAAAGGACCTCGGCCTTGTGAAGGTTTTGTGCCCCAGTGTAGGGGAATGCCAGGGCCAATAAGTGGGAGAGGGTGGGGTGGCAGGCATGGGGAGGGGGGAGGCAAAAGGGGTTTGTTCTTGTTGTTTTTGTTTGTTTGTTTGTTTGTTTTTTGGAGGGGAACCTGGGAAAGGAAAAATTTACATGTAAATAAAGAAAATATCTAAAAAAAAAAAAGAAAATAAAAAACTTGGCCTTCAAAAAAAAAAGATAGTTCTTTGTTAAAAATAACACAGAGTTAAATTATTCTCTTCAGCATGATTCAAAGAGGGATGAGAAAGAAGGCAAGAGTTGGTCCCTCGGGTTCCAAGGAAACAGCTTCCCACTAAGATCATTTGCAGTGTTTGGGAGACTTTCAATGACTTCTATTTCTTTAGAGGTTAAAAATTTAAATTGTTTATCTGACTTTAATTTAACTTCTGTAAGTGGTATCCATTGAGAAAATTGTTCATTTCTTTTATGTTTCCCAATTTTGTGAAGTTTTTGAAGTAAGGTGTGGTGTTAAATTGCTTGTATGATATCTCTGTAACTTCATTATTGAGACACTTGTGTTATGAACTTTCCTTTTAGCATTTCTTTTATTGTGCCTCATAAGTTTGAGTACATTCTGCATTTATTTTCATTGAATTCCCGGAAGTCTTTATTTCCCCCTTGACCTAAGAGTCATTCAGTAGAGCGTTGTTCAGTTTCCATGAGTTTGCAGACTTCCTGTTCTTTGTTGTTGTTGATATCTGTTGAGTGTTGTTTTTTTTTTAATTTTTTATTTCTTTTAATGTATGTGAGTACACTGTCATTGTCACTGTCACTGTCATTTTTTAATTATGATAAGGCCATAGCCCTGGAGCTGCGACCAGCGCCTTCCCAACTCCCTTTTTTTGTTCTACCTGTCTCAACCCAAGGATCAGCTGCTGCTAACCCAAGACCCTGAATCTGTAGATAAAAGACACTCAGTTTGTCCCTTTACAGTTTGCCTTTTGTGGCACAGTTACTGAGTGCAAATACCTCCAGCCTGGAAATGCGTGCCGTTAACAATTTCTTATTTTCATCTCTCCTTCTACCCTAAGCTTAATGACTTGTCCCAATTAGCCCCTGTCAGACATCTCTGGCAATTCACCAGCAGGGGAGGCGCAGACCCTGGCTGCCCTGAGATCTTACATGGTTGTTGTGTGCTTCTCATTCCAAAGCACAGCAGAAAAAGCCCTCTTTCTTTCCCCTCATCTGCCTTTTCCTCCTGGGACCCAGAAGTCCCACCTGTACCTTCTGCCAGCCTTCTTTATTGACAAAAATCAAGAACCAATTAGGGAACTAGATCTAGTGTCAGCATCTCTCTTTGTAAATGTCCAGCTTTAATTCATAGCAGTCCGATAAGACACAAAGAGTTATTTCAATTTTCTCATATCTTGCTTTTTGACTCAGTGGTCTATTTTGGAGAAGGTTCTATGAGGTGCTCAGAAGATGGTGTATTCTTTTTTGTGTTTAGGTGAAATTTTCTGTAGATATTTGTTAAGTTCATTTGAGTCATACTGTTTGTTAGCTCAACTATTCCTTTGTTTTGTTTCTGTCTGGATGACATGTCCATTAGTGAGTGTAGGGTGTTAAAATTTTCTTCTATTAATGTATGGGGTTCAATGTGTGATTTAAGCTTTAGTTTCTTTCTGTGGATGTATGTGCTCTCATATTTGAGAGATAGATGTTCAGAATTTAGATGCCATCTTAGTAGATTTTTCCTTTGATGGGTATGAAATGGGTTTCCTCATTTCTTTTGATTAATTTTGCTTGAAAGTCTATTTTTACAGATGTTAGAATGGCTACACCATCTTGCTTCTTCAGTCTATTTGTTTGGAAAACCTTTTTGTGGCTCTTTACTTTGAGGTGATGCCAATCTTTGGTATTGAGGTGTGTTTCTTGTATGCAGTGAAATGATAGATTGTCTTTTTGCATCCATTCTGTTAGGCTGTGTGTTTTTTTTTTTTTTTTTTTTTATGTTGGGAATCAAGTCTATTGATATTGAGAAATATGAATCACGAATGATTATTAATTATTTTATTTTGATGCTGGTGGTAGTAGTGTGTGTGTGTTTTCTTCTTTTTGTTTTGCTAGTGTGAAATTATTTACTGTTTTTTTCTTGGCTGTAGTTAACCTTCTTGGATTGGAGTTTTCCTTTTAGTCTACTCTGAATGGCTGGGTTTGTAGATAAATATTGTTCAGATTTGATTTTGGCATGGAATATCTTGTTTTCTCCATCTATGATGATTGAAAGTTTTGTTGCATATAGTAGTCTGGCCTGTCATCTGTGTTCTTTTAGATTCTGCTAGACATCTATCCAGACCTCTGTGTCTCTGGTGAGAAGTCTGACATAGTTCTAATAGGTCTGACTATGTATTACTTGGAGTTTTTCCCTGGCTTCTTTCAGTATTCTTTCTCTGTTCCATACATGTAGTGTTTTGGTTATCATGTGACGGGGGGGGGGGGGTCTTCTCTATTTGGTGTGCTGCGTGCTTCTTGTATCTTTACAGGCATCTCTTTTGCTAGGCTAGGAAATTTTCTTTTCTAATTTTGTTGAAAATATTTTCTGAGCCTTTGAGCTGGGAACCTTCTTGTATTCTTATCATTTTAGGTTTTGCTTTGTTTTGTTTTTCAATAGTGTACCAGATTTCCTTGATGTTTTATGTCAGGAACTTTTTGGATTTAACATTTTTTTCTTAACCTATGAATCTATTTCTTATCTTCGATCCCTGATATTTTCCCTTTCATCTTTTGTATTCTGCTGGTGATGATTGCATTTGTAGTTCTTATTATTTACCTTCAGTTTCTAGTTCCAGAATTCTCTCAGTTTGTGTTTTCTTTATTGCTTGTATTTCAATTTTCAGGTCTTAAACAGTTTTCTTGACCCATTTCCTCTTTTCTTTGACTTCTTAAAGGGATTTTCAAATTGTCCTCTTTTAAGGACTTCCATGATCTTTATAAAGTTGGTTTTAAATTGTTTTCTTGTGCTTCAGCTGCATTGGCATACTCAGGTCTTGCTGCCATGAGGTAGCTGGGCTCTGGTGATGCCATACTGCCCTCACTGCTGTTGATTGTATTTTCACACTGGCATTTAGGTATTTGTGTTTGGGATGGTTATAGGTCTAGGTGCTAATTTCTGAGTTTGTCATTGTTATATGTGTGCTTTATTCTATGGTTTCTGTTTCCTCTTTGGTCTTCTGGGCATTGTGGTCTGGATTTCTGGTAGCCTGCTTGATATCTGAACCACTAGGGATTCTTTTACCAGGCTGTAGGCTTCATTTCTGGCAAAGTGCTTAGCCTTTGGTGCAACAGAATATCTCTGCTCTTCTGAGTGGTATGATCTGTACCTGAGCATCTGGAGTCAGTTGGCACTGGGAGCAGGTGCCCAGCTATGGGGGTCATTGGTGAGGTGTGGGTGGAGAGGTGGTAGAATGGGTCTTGGGGAATTGAGTCTAGGGAGTGGGGAGTTGGCAGAGTCCTACTCACTTCTGACTGGTTTGGCCTGCACTTAGGCAGCTGGTGATGGCCTGTTTTAACTGTTGACTTTACACAACTTAGTATCACTTGGGAAGACATTCATAATGAGGAATTGTTTATATTACATTGCTCTGTTGAAGGTATATTAGTGAGGGATCTTCTTAATTGAGTTTGATGGGAAGATCCACTCAGAATGTGGGCAGTATCTTTTCACGGATTTTGGTCCTGGACTGTATAAAAAAAGAGAAAATGAGCTGAGTGTTGAGTAAGCTTTATATATGTATATGGTTTTGTTTTGTTTTCTTTTGTTTTGTTTTGTTTTCTTTTGTTTTGTTTTGTTTTCTTTTAGTGATATATAAGAACCATTTGTATATTTGTTTAAATATACAAATTATAATTTTTTTTATCTACATATATAATAATAATAGCAGTATTAACATGAAAGAGGCTAGAGAAAGACTAAAGGCGACAGAGACATTGGGGGATGGCCACCCACACAATAGTTGCAGTATCTGACAGGGCCACTGCATACATAAACTGACATCAACTATGATGTATGCACAAGATTTACACAAGATGAAGCCTGTGAAAACATGGATTGGGGGGGGGCCCAGGAAGGCTTATCCATAGCTGAGGAGCTATGGCAATTGATGGCTGTGAAGAGAGAGAGAGTTTTCTTTGCTCTGATAGGCTACCAATGCTTCAATTGATGTAACTGCATTCATGAAAGAGTGGCAGCACTGAGTGGACTCTAGTGACTTTAAAAAGAGGCCATGAAGTTGTCAGCAAAAAGTATAGGCGGGTAGACATAGGAAGGGTTGAAGAGGAGGGAGTGGAGATGGAGCTGATCAAAATACCACATATTAATAAACATTCTCAGCCTGTTTATGGAAGCTAAGGTTCAATGTGTTCAAAAGTTTGAATATAAATGCATGTTTAATTTACTATATTTCCAAGGTTACAATAAATTTGCTTTACTCCAGATAGCAAATAAAAACCCATAATATATTCATGTATGAAGATAATAAATTAAAATAATTACCAAGAGAATTGATTTTAACAATGTGTCATCCTTGGGCTGGTGAGATGGCACAGGGGGTAAGAGCATCCTATCTGCTCTTCCTAAGGTCCTGAGTTCAGATCCCAGCAACCACATGGTGGCTCACAATCACCTGTAATGAGATCTGACGCCCTCTACTGGTGTGTCTGAAGACAGCTACAGTGTATTACACCACTGGAGAGAGCTGGGCCCGAGCGAGCAGGGCAGTCTTGACTTCAATTCCCAGCAGCCACACACACGATAGCTCATGGCCATCTGTATAGCTACAGTGTACTCATACACATAAAATACATGAATAAATATTTAAAAAAAATCAATGTGTCATCCTCCATTGAAAATAATTTGAATTATTTAAAAACTTTAGTGAATGAAGGGAATGGAGAGATAATCAGAGATTCACAGCACATAATATTCTTCTAGAGGACTTGAGTTTAGTTCTCACCACCATATTCGGTAGCTTACAGTGATCTATAACTCCAGTTCCAGAGGATCTGATGCTCTTTTCTAGCCTCTGAGTACATTCACAAATAGGTGTGCACATACCCACAAACACTACCTCCACATACATACCAAACACTCTCCCAAACCCCAACACCACATACACACAAAACATATAACACACACACACACACACACACACACACACACACACACACTAAAAAAACCTATCTTTAAAGAGTTTCAGTAAATGAATTTATCTTTTTTTGTGTGTGTCCTTTGTTTATTTTGCTGAACAATTTGGTAGGATTTCTTGATAATCTTTAATTAATATCTATGAAATAATAATCAATGAAATCTTGGAAACCACATGCTTAGTTAGAAATAAGAACTAAATAGTGCTTTTCCTGTTTGAAATCTGTGTATGTATCCCTAGCCTGTTAAGCACAAACTTACAACAGTCATGAAGAGCCTCACTACTCATAAACTTTTGAGTCCCATATTGATTCACATACTTTAGAAAAGTAACTGTCTAAAGTCACCAAATACGGATTATTTTTCCAAATTAATTTGTCTAATTATAAACTTGCTATTGCTAGGGATGTAAAAATCAACATGAACAGCCATGATTTCAGACAGATCACGGACAAATCTGCTGGTGGACATTTGCCAAGTAATGGAGTGTTTGCAGACTGCTTGGCATAGATTCCTGTAAAGGAGCAAGCTCCACCCAACCGGTTTACTCTGCATTTCCTGGCTGTCTTGCTGCAGAGAAACAAGTATTTAGACACATTTAAACCATCAACAGAAGTTTAAACTAATCTGAGAAAATATATTATGAGGAACAGATGATTCTACAATGTTGCTCATTTCACTTCACTGAACAAGACCTTCAACTTCATCTTTTGAAAAATAGAGATTCACCTCTCTTCCAGACTCATGTCCATTTGTCCTTAAAAGTTGAAGCCCTGATGTCCCTGTGACTTCGTGCACTATTCCTTGAGTAGCCGTTTACTTTGAACTGCAGTTGTTAGGATCCACATTGCTGCAGTTCTGGTGAATCAGCTCGCCATATTTGGATTTTTTTTTGTTTTTCCTTTCAATGGCTTCCTCTGTCTGTTTTTTTTCTCAACAAATGTAACATATTTTAATGAAGTAAAACCAGACGAAACTCATGATACATTCTGCTCAGCCAGGGCTAAGTTTGCTGATGTCATTTCTTTCATGGTAGCCAAATAGTTCTAAGGAGAATAATCAATCTAGCAGACTCTTAGTTTCAGTTAGAAACTAAAGCATTTATTCTAAGTTCTCTTCATCTTCCATTTCCTGCTTCCTTTGTTTCATCCCCTCCCCACAAAAAGGGAAAAGGAAAGGCGGATGTAAACCTCTGAAATAGTTGCATGCTTTCCTTGTGTGTCACACCACACACATTTCTCTCCACCCCACTGGTCTCATTCCATTGATGATTACATATTTTTTTTTCTTTTCTGGACTGTTATTCTTTATGAACAGAAAAAGAATGACATGGATTTATATTTGAAAATTCTGCTCACTCCAGCTTTCCTCTAAGGGCAGGCATTGCTATCTGCTTTCATGGCTTCATCTGAGGGCTCTGAAATCTTTATATTCATGTAAGCCTATACTTCATGTAAGTATCTGACTCAAGTTCAGCTTTCAGCTGGCATCATGCCTTAGATATTTTCTAAATTTGAATTCAAAATAGTTGAAGCTGAATTAGGGGTTCATCCAAACCTCATGAGTTATTATTTTCTACTGTTATGAAAAGCTTCACCAGTCACCAGTCATCAAAACTGTTTTTAAGGTGATTTTGACTTCTCTTGTTGATTCTTTTGGGTGAATTGTTAGCCACACTATTGTTAGTTCTAGATGAAAAGACCCTGCTGCTGGAACACATACACATATTTTCCTTGTGTGTGTGTGTGTGTGTGTGTGTGTGTGTGGTGTTGAAGATTGAACCCAGGACCATTTGTTTCATGCAGCTTATTGTTTCTGTTGTGTCTTTTACTTTCCTTTCTATATATTTCTAAAACTTTTTATTGGTTCTTTGTGAATTTTACATTATATACTCCAGTCCTATTCATCTCCCTGTCTGTCTATGTGTATCAGTTCTTGCAATGTTTCCCTGAAAATACACACACACACACACACACACACACACACACACACACACACAGCATAGAAAATATGTCATCATGGAAACTGTCGTATGTCACAGTGTGTCCCATAATATACCCTTCTGTCCATACATGTTCACTTGCAATGAGTCATGGAGGTCTCTGGCTTCTGTGATACTACCAACATTGGCTCTTCACTGACACTCCTTCCAGTTATCTTCTTGTTGCCCTATGTCATGGAAGTCCTGCAGCTTTGGCTCTGCAGGACTGGCTCTTTCATGTGCCCCAACAGTTTATAGGTAATGTAGATTTTGGGGATTCGCCAATTCAAAGACCTAGATCTGGGCCTGGGTAGTAGCTGAGCCGGTCAGCACTTCTGTTCTCCCTTATCCACGCCATCAGGGCAAGCCATCCAATGCTCCCATCAGCAGGAGGCAGTGTGAGCTCTTTCCCTTTCATGCCTTTAGGACCAGCTCACCCACACTCATGCCTGCAGATTCAGCTACATTGTGTTGCCCAGTCAAGATGAGTGGCCCACTCTTCCAAATCTGCAGCCTGCGAGGGGCTGGGCCAGCTCTCCTTACACCCTCAGAGCTGGCTCACTTCTGGTTTGGTCATTAGGGCTAGATCCACTGTGTGGCCCAGGCAAGGTTGCAGGGTCTGTGTTCCTGCCAGTGAAGGTCAGGGACAATTGTCCTGCTCTTTTGACCTTGGGACTAGTTCTCTTAACCTTCGAAGGTGAAAAGGGGGCGGGGTTTAGAGAGAGGAAGGCATCACTCTCCCACTCAAGACAACAGAAGAGTGTTGGAGCCAGCTCTTTTTGCACTCACACCGTGGAGCCAGTTTAGCTGCATCCCTGCCACTAAGACCAGCTGTCCAGGTGACTTGCAAAGCCTGCTTTCCCTAGTGCTGCATCTAGCAAGGTGCAGGGCCAGCTATTCTGCTCTCATGACCTAGCATCTAGCTCTCCTGACTGACTGCTGCAGGTGGCAAGGAGTTGTTGTGGTAGGGCATCCCCTGAGTGTCTGTGCCACCTCACACCTAAGGAATGACAGGGTCTGTACCAGAGCCAGTTCTGCTGGTTGCCCAGGCCAGGTACAAGACATGTTCTACTGAGTGCTGCAGTTGGTGAGGGTCAGGGCCAGTTAACTTGTTCTCTCAGGACCTTAACTGCAACCCAAACTTCCTGAGGTCATGAGAGGCAGCAGGAGGGAGCATCACCTCCGGGAAGATGAGTGGCAGGGTCAACTTTTCTATGCTCACACCCTAGGGGCTAGCTTACCTGAGCCTCCACCACAAGGGTCATCCTCATTGAGCTGCCCTGGTGAGGTTCAGGGCCCACTCACCCAAGTGCTGCCATGGGTGAGAGGTAGGGTCTGCTCTTCAGAGCACTGAAGGCACCCACATGGTTCCAAGTGGCTGTACAGACCAGGGATGTCCCCATGGTTTCTAGTGATAATATGAGCCATAGAATTGATGCCAGTCCTTACTGTCGCATAGCTATGGACTTCACTGTGGCTCCGGAGGCAGGGCTAGCTCTTCACAACAAGCTGTTCCTCTCCTCCCTTGCATCTCCAGTTCCATCTCCCTTCACAATACTCAAACTGGTCTGCTTCTCTTTCTCTCCCATCTGTCCACCACACACTTGCGCAATGTGGTGGCTCCCGCTGTAGACAGTTGGGTGGCTATTGGGTCTGTGGGTGACCTCCTCTGCCAATGCTGCATGGCATGGCCGCAGGCAGGCCTCTGTGTGTCTGTGACCCTCCTGAGCCATGTGTCCACAGTCTCTGGGTATCTTTTCCTGTCAGTGTACTGTGACTTGGTGGTGAGCATGTCTCTGGATGCCCAGGATGGAGTTAAGGCAGCTGGCAGGGCTGTGTGTGTCTACATCCCAGTCGTACCATGTGAGGGCAGGTCTGTGGGCATCTTTCCCACCCTCACCGGGAGGCATGGAGGTTGTGAGGTCTCTGGATGTCTCCTGACTTTAATTTTAACTTTCACTGCCATCAGCATAGCACTGAGATACTGTGATAACCACCTTGCCACTTGTCACTGTGATGACTCAGCAGAACAACCAGAGGTCCCAGGCCAAGACAAATCAGGTTTCTTTATATTTTAATGAAATCTTCATTACTCAAGATTTATTTAATGAAAATTTCCAGGCAAAATTAATAAACTGCTATTATTGTTACTATTTACTTTCTTGGACAAGACACTGTGACCAAGGCGGGGAGCACAATAGCAAAAGGAAAGCATGGTGCTGGATTAGTAGCTGAAGAACTTCTCTATCTTGAAACACAATCATGATGCAGAGGGGGAGGGAGGGGGAGAGGAGGAGGGGGAGGGGGAGGGGGAGGGAGGCAGAGAGGAGGGAGGGAGAAGGAGAGGGAGAGGGAGGGGGAGAGGGAGAGAGAACCAACCTGGAATGGCACGAGCTTTTGAAACTTCATAGCCTGCCCTTAGTAACGCAGAGAGATCACATCTCCTAATCTTTCCCAAACAGTTCTACCAACAGAGGATCAACTAGTCAAACATCTGAGCCCATGGGGTGATTCCCATTCAAAAAACCACAGCTATTTCTCTCTAAGTCCTTGACCCATTTTTTCATTCCAATAAAGTGCATACTGATCTCTTATTATGTTGGAGACATTGTGTCCGTGCTGCATATACATTCATCCATGAGCACAGCATTTCCTGTCTCTGCTGTGTGGGCCACTCTGCAGAACTGACCCAGGAACTGGAATTGAAGGTAACTAATGGTAACTAAGAAAGGGAAGGTGAGTTGGAGAGTAATAATGACTTTGATTTTAGACAAACTGTCTATTCCCCATCCCTGACCTGCCCTCAGATATCTAAGAAGGGAACTGAGAAACTTGTGGTGCAAATGAGTTTAAAGACAAAACTAAAGGCTGACTAGAGATATGCACTTACAATCTGGGGTGTATACTCTAAGTATTCAGGAAAGAATAAAGAGGAGGCCTATGACTGATAATTAGCAAGTGGGTCTGTGGAGGGGCATACCTGTAAGAAGAGAAGCGTTTAGAGAGGAATAGAGCCAGGGAGAAAAAAAAATCTCGAAATGTAGAGAGATCACAGCACTGGGCACTCCTGAAGTTGTTAAGATGGGCACATAGGAGCTGTCGCTGAATTGGCAATCTCCCTAAAAAAACCCAGAGAGTGAAGGCCCTTTTACAAGAAGCAGAACAAAAAAGAGTGAAAATGGAAATGGATGTTATAAAGAGGTTTCTTCATAAACTAAACAGAGACACAGTGAAAAATGACAAAAGTTATGAACCCAATGGATTTAACAGTTATCTATAGAACACTTTATCCTCAAGCAAAAGAGTATACCTTCTCAGCACCTCATGGTACTTTCTCCAAAACTGACCATATAACTGCTCACAAAACAGGCCTCAACAGATACAAGAAGATTACACTAATCCCATGCACCTTATCAGATCACCATGGACTAAGGCTGGTCTTAAATACCAACAAAAACAATGGAAAGCACACATACACACGGAAGCTGAACAATGCTCCACTCAGTGATAACTTGGTCAAGGAAGAAATGAAGAAAGAAATTAAAGGCTTTTTAGAATTTAATGAAGATGAAGATACATCATACCAAAACTTATGGGAAACAATGAAAGCAGTGGTAAGAGGAAAACTCATAGCTCTAAGTGACTCCAAAGAGAAACTGAAGAGAGCTTGCACTAGCAGCTTGACAACACACCTGAAAGCTCTAGAACAAAAAGAAGCGAATATACCCAAGAGGAGAGGAGGCAGGAAATAATCAAGGTCAGGGCTGAAGTCAACCAAATAGAAACAAAAAGAACTATACAAATAATCAACAAAACCAGGAGCTGGTTCTTTGAGAAAATCAACAAGATAGATAAACCCTTAGCCAGACTAACTCGAGGGCACAGAGACAGTATCCAAATTAATAAAATCAGAAATGAAAAGGGAGATATAAAAATGAAATATATTTTAAAATGATTATTGTGTTTGTTGAATATTAACAGTTAAAATATTAAAATAATGTTCTACAAACATTATGGAAATATTATTGATATTTTTCTCACTGTGCTTGAAATTAGCATTTTCTTAATGTTTAACTTCAAAAAGTTTTTGATATTTTGAAATTTTTAAAATATACTTATTGATAAAATAATTTCTCTCCTAGAAACACTGATAATCTTTTTTAAGTAAACTGATTGTTAGACAAAGTACACAGATATATAATGCGTTTTGAATACTCTTTTACTATGTCAGGTGGTATCAAATAAGGGCTTTAGAATATATTTATTAATGATTCATTTTTAATATTTTATGCTCTTTTACTATGCTTAACTCCCAAAGAATATTTTGCATGTTTTGAAACAATTTAGTATGCAACGTTAGACATAGGATCCTCAGTTATGGATAGTATTAAATACTCGTTAATGATATTTTTAGACTATGAAAGAATATGAATATAAAAGTTGAACAATTTTTTATGTATTATTTGGTTTTCAAAATACTCAATATTATTAATATGTTTGATGTATAAAATGCATTTAAATAATAAAAAAATTAAGAAAAAAGAGGTTTCTTTGAGAAATTTGGCTGGAAGAAGTAATACAGGATATTTTATTTTGTCTGTATGTGTTTGTTTCTCTGTCTTTGTCTCTTTCTTCTTTGTGTATGAGTGTTTAGTGTGTGTCTCTACTTGTCTAGAAACCTCTGTCTGTCTGTCTGTCTTTCTATGAATGTTTGTACATCTCTCTGCTTCTCCTCGTCTTCGTCTCTCTTGCTGTATGCCTCTGTGTTTGTCTATTTCTATTTGCCTGTTTCTGTCTGTCTGCTTGTCTTTCTTTCTATGTCTCTGTCTCTCTGTCTGTCTCTGCTCCACCCCACCCCCTGGGTGTGTATCACATGCTACAGGATGAAATGGAACAGAGGAAAGCTTGCAGCAGTTTATTTTCTTTCTACCATATGGATCTTAGGTTTTGAACATAGGTTATCAGGTTTGGTTGCTAGTGCCATTGCTCACTGCCGCATCTCACTAGCCCAGAGTTCTTATTTTACTGTACTATGCTTGCTTACTCCATACCGATTCTTGAAACAGTTATCACATGATCTTCTTTTAGGCAGTTGGCATTATTTGCAGGCTTATCGTTTGCACCTGAAACTGGCTTTTAGTGGATGTGATAAAGGAATTGTGTTACTGATGAAAGTTATTTTAAAAGATGAATTTAAATCATAAAATAATAGCAAGATCTTCATGACACAGTTTTTTTTTTTTTTTTTTTTTTTTTTTTTTTTTTTTTTTTTAGGAAGATATAAATTGTTAATCAGGATGGGGACCAACAACCTTAGAGGCCATGACAGATGGACCCTTCTCTCATGATAGGCCTTGACCCAACTTCCCACTTTTCTGGTAATAATGGAAAGAAAGAAATCACAACTGCCCTTCTATAGGACTCCTGGTCAAAAGAGTAGAATACGCCTGGCTCTGTATGAAAATATGATATTTGGATCTATTTTATATCATTGCCAAAGGAGTTAATGCAGGAGGGCTTGTCAATTACCTAATTAGGAGGCCACTTCAGAGGAGTTCTGACTCACCTCAATTTGTAAGGACATGGGAGGAAAAATTACCCCCTTAATGCCATAATATGATTTCCTCAAAGCCCCTCCATTGATGCTCAAATACACACTTCCCTCAAGTCAGCACTGTTAATCTTGCCACTTTTTTTTTTTAAAAAAAGCTTAAACAACATGATTTTTCCTTACTTTTTTCCAATCTGTACTTTACGACAGCCTAAACATGCTTTCCCTATGTAAGCATGCCTCTCCTTACATTCTGGGCGTTTTCACTGAAGAGAGTTATCTGAAGCCTCACATCACCATTGTGTGAAGAAACTGCTTGCTATCCTCCAGCACTGAGCATGTCTGCTTCCAAGCAGCACGGCCCCTCTTTCTCCACTTCTCCTCTCCTGGGAGCCGCCAAGGTTTGCAGCACGACTGTGCTGTTTTTCTCTGAAACACCAATAAAATTGTCCTTGAGTTTTCTTCTGAATGTGTTTTAAAATTTGTTTGTTACTAAGACTAAGAACCTGAAAGGGAACCCAGTTTTTCCAATAAGAAGATCTGTTAACTCTTTTTCTGAGGACGTGTTTCAAGAAAAAATATATTCTATACTAAAATCTGGAAAAAGAAGTTAGAGGAATAAATGAAAAATAAAACTGAGTTTTGAAAATATCATAATACAGTAAATCCCAAACATAAATTTATAACTCTGAAGTTTGAAAATTCAAATGTGTACTCTAGTTTAGTATACATATATTGGGAAAACTAAGGTTTGTTTATATTTTGCTATTTGTTATACAAAAATGTACTTTATAATAATATAACAACATTTAAATTAAGTCATGTAGAATTTAAGAGATTTTTAAAAATAATACCTTTTCTGATTAAAAGCATACTTTTCGATGACTTCTTAGTATTGTCTGTGATGTTGTAAGACATAAGACTAATATAGATTTTTTTGTTTTTTTGTTTTTTTGTTTTTTTTTGAGACAGGGCTTCTCTGTGTAGCCCTAGCTGTCCTGGAACTCACTCTGTAGACCAGGCTGGCCTTGAACTCAGAAATCCGCCTGCCTCTGTCTCCTAAGTGCTGGGATTAAAGGCGTGTGCCACCAACGCCTGGCTAGATTTTAATCTATATTAGTGTTTAGTAGTATTTTATGTTTTGATTTAATAATTATTTAAAATGCTTTTGAAAACAAATTGCCAAAGGCCTGTACACTTACTTCCACACCAGACAAGTCTGTATTATTGTTTTCTAGTCAATTACAACTCTTTCTAAAAATATAAATGTGATTATTTTTATAGGAATCAGAAGTTGTTATCTACTATTGCCTAGATATAGTGCATATAATTATTTTGTGAATTCTCGTAATTAATTATTTCCTCATTTACATAACATTATCTGCGAATACAAAAGTGGCTCACAGAGAATTGGCCATCAAGAATATAGAATAACCAGGAATAAGCTACAGACTCTGCTGCTTCTGAACATTAACATTTAGCTCAATCACTGTTCTAGTTTACTTTTATGTTGTTGTGGTAAAATACTGACCAGAAGCAGAGCGAAGAGAAAAGAGTTTATTTGACCCACAGGTGAAGGTCAATCATCAATGGAAGCCAAGGCAGGGATTCAAGGTAGGACCTGGAAGGACTGATGCAGAATGCGTGTGAAAGAATCCTACTTACTGCTGGTTTCCTGCTGCTTCTCAGGTAGCTTCCTTATACTATCCAAAACATGCTTAGTGATGGCACTTCCCAGAGTGGGTTAAGCCGTACACCATCAATTAGCAATCAGCTAATATAATTGAGACAATTCCCCATTGAGGGTCCTCTTCCCAGGTGTGTCAAGTTGACAGCAATGAAGAATAGACATTAAAAGTCCCTGCTTTGTCAACGAAGGTTGGAAAAAGTTGTCAGATTTCTTGAAAACTAGACTTAGAGATGTTTGTGAGCTGCTTTGTCAGTGATAAAAACTGAATCCTGGTCCTCTTTAAGAGCAGTGAGTGCTTTTAACTGCTGAGCCATCTCTCCAGCCCCAGTTCAACTATTGTACTAACAAATGTCACTCCATTATAGACATCACTTCATACTATGTGTAAAAACTAGATAGATTCCATGGGTCCCAGATCCTTTCTTTTATTGCTTTTCACCTTCACTGGAACACGAACATGTTTTTTTTCTAATATTCATAAGACTTAATGTCTATGTGAGCTAAGATAAACCTTGCAAAGATTAGAGCACAGTGGGTGGTATGTAGCAAACACAAAATCTTTGCTCTGTTAATTTAAATATTTTGATTTAAAAAGTAGCTTTTTTTTTTCTTTTAGGTAACAAAAAGTGTGTTGGGATCCCAGCACTTGGGAGGCAGAGGCAGGTGGATTTCTGAGTTCGAGGACAGCCTGGTCTACAGAGTGAGTTCCAGGACAGCCAGGGCTACACAGAGAAACCTTGTCTCGAAAAAAAAAAAGTATGTTGGGGAGGCAGGGGTCTCATTTCCCTATGAGGGGGATGTTGCTGCAGTGTGAAGGCTATGGGGAGCAGCAGCCATCAGTAAAATCCTGAAGTAAAGTGAGGAAGGAGTGTCACTTTAGTCAGGACAACAGTGTAGCTATTCTCTTTCCACTCTAAACACATGAAAAATAATAAGACAGAGAATGCCTAAGAAGGACATCTAGTTGGTTGAGCTTAGAGTCCTATGGTTTGAAATATTAAGATGTACCAGGGAACTCCTGGAGCCAGAATCAAAGGTAAGTGGCAGATCACTCTGCATGCTCGCATTCCATGACATGTATTAATTATATGTATGGCACATATAATTAACCTAACACACCACGAAAACATTTAAAAATAGTATTGAGATCAAAACTTGAAAAAAAAATGAGTTTAAGAAAAGATACTCTGATGTGCTAAATTAAATCTGAAAACACAATTGATTTAAAGTTTTGAAAATAATTCTGTCAAGCCAACTAATACTGAAACACGAGTAGGTCTAACATTGAATTTAGTAGGGCGTTGGACACAAAAACTCAATTTAGAACCAGTGGCAGGGTATGATCAGTCAGCCCAAAGGAAGTCTGAAAAGTCTGAGATGGAGCAGGAAGGCACTCACTGAGTCATCACTCGTTTAACAAACAGCTTGGGCAGAGCCTCGTTTGGAGGGTGAGATGCTCCTGCTCTCTCCGTTCAAGTGGGAAGGACCTAACTTTCTTCAAGAAGCAGCATAATTAACTAAGTTGAGGGAACTGAACAACTCTATGAGAAAACTCCCTATTTTCAGTTCTCAAACTGGCTTCTCCGCTTTCCAGCATGACTTTTCTGATGTCAAGTATGAGACATTCCACTTGTACTGAAATTCCTACTCACACGTGACCCATCAATCACAGCTTAAACTGCGAGATCGCCAGTTTTTCGTTTTGTGACACAGAAAGCATGAAACATCTAAAGTTAGAAAAGAGCTAGAGTGGTGTAAGAGAGATGGGGCCATACCACAAATTATCAATGACAAAAATCATACATTGTCTAATGTAGACTGTTTATTCTACACAATATATAAAAATGACAAAATAGTACTTTGTTCTCTAAACTTTCTGATACATTGCAAGTTGGGTATTCCTTTACGTCTAATTCAGCAGTTTCAGAAACACTGAAATGTTCTGCGTACAGCTGTGCTCCTACTTTCACAGACTCAACATCTGCCAAAGCAAATATTGGTCTCTCCCTGTAATTCTACCACTCCACAGAATTTCTGCTGTATTTATGGGATGGGTGTGTTGATTATAAGCTAGACTTCTGGTGTTTGGTTCTTGACTACATTGTATTTAAGTTCATTCTATGTGTTTTTGGTTAGAACTTGAAAGCAATGCCACTTTTAGATTTGGGAGGGGGCAAAGAAACACAGCCAGACAATTACATTATACTCATGACATATCCTCATTATATGTCTTTCGATCATGTGTATGTTTGAAGTGCTCACTGCTTTACTCATTTCCAAAATAGAGATTTTAAAACTTTATTATAGATGTACATTTTTCCATAGCAGTTAAGAATACAAAAATTGAATCTTTACTATTTTAATTTATTCTTGTGCTACAGAAAAATGTACATTGATGAAGAGGTTTTAAAAGGCATCAGTCATTATATTATTCTGGGAGGCCAATTTGTTACGTTTAACTCCTTTAAAGAATAAAGAGTTGCTCTTAGTATTGACCACATTAACAGGGAGTAAAATGTTAATGATCTAGAACAAGGTAGATGAACTTATGTCTCTGATCTACACTCTTGTCTATAGATGCTCATAGTTTAGTCACTTGATAATTACATTATGACTTTTCTTTTCAATAATTACATTATATTACTACTTTTCTCTAGTTTTCAAATGGTTATATGCATCTATATTAGAAGAGTAAATAAAATGAATTTTCATACATTTAATCTTGTTTAATGTAGTAGGCACTTTAGTCAATATTTGCATATGTATTACAAAGTTGGATCAGAGATATATTAGTGAAACTTAATATTTCTTGGAATGCCACACTGTATTCAAAAATGCTTATATGTAAAGAATTTTAAATTTTAAATTATTTCTTTTTTAAAGTTTGTAATATAATTTCATCATTTCTCTTCCTTTCTTCCTTTAAAACCCCACATACCATTCTTTATTTTTTTTCAAATTCATGGCCTTTTTTCATTAATTGTTGTTACATATGTATATGTACCACTGTACATATACATTCCTACATAAGTGCATAACCTACTCAATCCACATAATGTTTCTTGTATGTATGTTTGCAGGGATGATCATTTGGTATTAGATAACGAGGTGGTGCTATCTTTCCTGGGAAGACTATTTCTCCAAGTCTCAGCATTCCTTAGTTGCCTGTAGTTCTTTACTTAAGGCTCTCTGGCCTCTTCTCCATCCATCTTGGCATGCCTATTTTAGTTCTTGTTCAGCTCAGGTTTAGCAGTTGTGGCAATAAGATTTTATATGTGAAGTTTCTGAAACTAAGGAGACACAGTCTCAATAGCAAACTTGTAGGTTCTCTAGTTCTTATAGTTCCCTCTTCTACAACGATTTCTTAGCTTCAGGTACAGGAATTATTTTGTAGATATGTCTACTGGGACTTTGCTCTGCAACCCTATATTCTAACTCATCGTGGTTTTCTGTAATGGTCTCTATCTGCTGCAAAGAGAAGTTTCCTTAAAGAGGATGAAGAGTACACCTATCCGTGGTTATAGGTCAAATATTGAGAATCTATTTAGAGATTGTGCTGGTTTAGTAAAATGGTGGTTGTTAATTCTCATTCAAGATCTATGGCTTCACTGGTCTGGGTAGTTTGCTAGGTTTCCCAGTAGCAGGCATGGCTTTCCTCTTTTTAAGCAAATCTTAGATCCAATTAGAGAACTGTTGGTTACTACCAAAGTATTCATGCTACTATTGTACCTTTAGGGTTATCATTCTATGTGGATCATGGTTGTGGTTCAAAGGCATCATATCTGGATAGGATTATTGATTGCTTCCCTCATTCCGAAGCTTGCATGATGTTTGTATGCCAAAATGTATGCAAAGCTTCTTAAACCATTCACCTACTTCTCATTGGGGAGGGTTTTAAAGTCAGTTTCAGCTCTTGTCCTCTGATCCCTTTGTCTGAAGTACATGGAATTTTTTTAAAATTTTATTTATTTATTTACACTCCATGCTTTATTTCCCACCCCTGCCCACCCTCAGAGTGCTCCACATCCCATACCTCCTCCCCATCCCCCTGTCTCTACATGGATGTCCCCAGCCCCCACCCCGCCTGACCTCTAAACCCCTTGGGGCCTCCAATCTCTTGAGGTTTAGGTGCATCATCTCTGAATGAACACAGACCTAGCAGTCCTCTGCTGTATGTGTGTTGGGGGCCTTATATCAGCTGTATATACTGCCTGTTTTGTGTTCCAGTGTTTGAGAGATCTTGGAGATCCAGATTAATCGAGACTGCTGTTCCTCCTACAGGGTCACCCTCCTCCTCAGCTTCTTTCAGTCTTTCCCTAATTCAACAACAGGGGTCAGCTGCTTCTGTCCAATGGTTGGGTGCAAATATCTGCGTCTGAGTCTTTCAGCTGCTTGTTGGGTCTTTCAGAGGGCAGTTATGATAGATCCCTTTTTGTGAGTGCTCCATAGCCTCAGTAATAGTAGGAGGCCTTGGGGCCTCCCCTTGAGCTGGGTCCCACTTTAGTCCTGTCTCTGGACCTTCTTTTCCTTGGGGTCCTCTCTATTTCCATCTCTGTAATTCTTTCAGACAGGAACAATTATGGGTCAGAGTTGTGACTGTGGGATGGCCTGCCTCTCCCTCATTTGATGCCCTGTCTTCCTGTTGGAGGTGGGCTGTATAAGCTCCCTTTCCCTACTGAGGTACATGGAATTTTTTCATAGTTACTGAGTAATTAATTATTACTGAGATAATAGAGAATTGCCTCCACCTATTGTGGGCAACCAAGGGCAATAGCAATACCCTATAATATTTTGAGAGTCTCTTATAAATCATGACCAACATCTCATGTTTTGTTTTGAGGATTTTGTTTTGTGGCCTTTGGTTCTTAGAGGAAACATTGTCAGCGTAGATGGGAAAATTTTGTTTGTATATATATATATATATATATATATATATATATATCACACATATATATGTGTGTGTATGTGTATATATATGTGTGTGTATATATACATACACACATGCATATATATCTGTGTGTATGTGTATTATAATTGTATTCTATCAAGGTAAAGATGTATATAAATTTGTTTGTTTAGCATACCCTTATCTAGCTATACAGAGTGTAGCATTGTCTATATGTCCCTTCCTTGAGTACTGGATGCTTATTCAGTTTCTCCAGGGACTGTTTACACCTTCTATTATATTACTGTAAACTGAGAAACAGTTTAGGAATTTGACAAGAATGTTTAAATTAGTTATTGATTATCAGCAGCAATTAAAAAACATGTGCATTTGTGAATTAAACACTGATGTTAAAACAGTAACTAGATAAAAGTAATACATCAACCAAGATGATATGTGTCCTTTAACAACACAGATGTGCTCCTTCTCTGTGTCCTGGACCCTTGACTAAATTGGACTGCCAATTCTTCACATTCTGAGATGGAAAAAGACCTTGAAAAGAGATTGGTGTTACAAATGTGAAACAATGACTACAACACAATGGTTCTGATTGGTGTAAGGTGGAACCTCAGGGTCATCTTGATTTGCATTTCTCTGATCTCTAAGGACTTTGAACATTTCTTTAGGTGCTTCTCAGCCATTTGAGATTCCTCAGTTGTGAAATCTCAGTTTAGTTCTATATCCCATTTTGTTTTTTGTTTTTTGTTTTTTGATACAGGGTTTCTCTGTATAGCTCTGGCTGTCCTGGAGCTCACTCTATACCCCATTCTTTTGATTGGGTTGTTTGGTTTTTTTTGGTGATTAGCTTCTTGAGTTCTTTATATATTTTGGATATTAGCCCTCTATTGGATGTGGGGTTGGTGAAGATTTTTTCCCAATCTATAGATTGCCAGTTTGTCTAACATCCTATGTCCTTTGCCTTACAGAAGCTTTCCAGATTCATGAGGTCCCATTTATCAATTCTTAATCTTAGAGCCTGAGCCATTGGAGTTCTGTTTATGAAATTTCCCCCTGTGCCAATGAGTTCAAGGCTCTTTCCCACTTTCTCTTCTATTAGATTCAGTGTATCTGGTTTTATGTTGAGGTCTTTGATCCACTTGGACTTGAGCTTTGTGCCAGGTGACAAATATGGTTCTATTTTAATTTTCCACATACAGACAGCCAGTTAGACCAGCACCATTTATTGAAGATGCTTTCTTTTTTCCATTGTATATTTTTGGTTTCTTTGTCAAAGATCAAGTGTCCGTAAGTGTGTGGTTTTAGTTCTGTGTCTTCAGTTCTATTCCATGTGTCTTCAATGTGTCTGTCTCTGTACCAATATCATGAAGTTTTTGTCACTATTGCTCTGTAGTAAAGCTTGAGGTCAGGGATGGTGATTCCCTCAGTCATTCTTTTATTATTAAGAATTGTTTTCCCTATTCTGGGTTTTTTGCCTTTCCAGATGAATCTGAGAAATGCTGGAGGTTTGTTTTCGGGTAGGTTTATTTTTACTTCTTTTTGAAAAATTTCATCTAAAAACTATTTATATTGTATATCATATTATATCTACTATCTATCATTGACATAGATCTCTCTTTATAGATTCATATATATATATGTATATATTCATATATATATGTATATATATATATCCTCTCTATCTCTATCTATATCATTTCTATCTGTCTGTCTATCTATCCCCAAAGGCTTCTTGCATGTATATTATGGCTTTCAGTTATGTGTTTTTATGGGACCCCTGAATATGTGAATGAATAGAGCTCTGTTTCATGTACTTTGTCTTGGGCTCTTTTCCTTCTGTTAGCTTTATCCTATTTCAAGGTGTTAATTCTTGTCTTACCTTATTATGTTTTATTATATTGTCCTGTACAGACATCTTTGTTTTTATGATGAAAGGGAGAAAGAATGGGGTCTGCATGGTTAGAGAGGTTACAAGGACCGACCGGGTTAGAGGGAGGGGAAACTAATCAGAACGTATTATGTGAAAAAATATTTTCAGTAAAAAAAATAAAAAAGAAAGAGAAAAATTTCACACTCATACTCTTTCCTCTCATAGAAAATTTGGGAACACTCAGGTATATTTACTCTATCTGGGATGAAGAAGAAGAAGAAACAAAAGTTATATCTGAGGCTGAGTTCTGAGTGTCTCACTTGTATAATTTTTGCAAGTGATTTTATATCTCTCAGTCAACTGTTAAGTATGCATAACGTGAGTCTGTAACTCACTGTATGGTTGAGAAAAATCAACGGGACGTGGTTGTGAAAATTGTCTGCGGCATCGAAACAAAGAGCATGGGACAGCCTTTTAAATTGCACAATCAAAAGTTCTCTTCATGATCATGAAATCTGGAAGGCTTATTGTCACAAATGGCAAAATAATAATATATTCATTCTGTGCATGATATTTAAGAAACTGTAAAGTCTACTTTATTCAGTAGCCTCTGAGACACTCTGCTCAAGCCATTTTAGGCAGTTTGAAGGGAACTGCCAAGTCAACAAGTATTGCAAGAAAATTGCCAGATCAGCTTAGTACTCTCCTTCTTTGAATCAAGAAAAATAGTACCTTGCTTGGCTAAAAATAACTTCAGAATCTTGTATTATAAGCAATAATTGAGTAGGTTTTGTCTTGATCTCTTTATATTATATATTGGTAAATGATAATAATGTATATTTCAACTTTTAGAAATTACAAAATATATACATGATTTCTTATAGGAATCTTCGAAATAGAAAATGCTTTTACCTTCCTATTTTACAAAGAAGGCATTGGCCCTATAAAACTCTAATGTCTTCCTTACATAAAGAGGTCAGACTTTAAATTTCCCATGGCTCTTAAACCAATGTTAAGATTCTCTGAACAATAGTTCCCTGAGATTTCTCACTTAACACCATTGCTGAGAGCCATGCAGGAGTGAGAGAGAAGAATTAGCCAAGGCCAGGATGACTCTATGAGAGGCTGCAGACTGTAGTTTGGGAGACTAGGCCTAGGTTTCTGTTTCCCAGAACTATAAAAATCCAAACAAGTCACTCTAGGAAAAATCACTCTTCTTGAGCAAACAATTAGAAAGCTGTCCCACCACCTAGCCTGAGCCAACCTCACCAGCATCTAAGCAGCTGCTCCACCTTCCTCACTGGCAGCCAATCAGGAACTCCAGAAGGTGTCTCACCACCTAGATTGAGCTAAGTATAGTTAATTAGTAAAAGTTTCCCCAACACCCCAGAGCTTTATCCAATCACAAAGGCACCTATACCCCTGGATATAGAGCTAACAAGATAAGGGAAAGAAAGATAACAGTTACCCACTCCTACCTTAATAGGCTATAAATTGCCCTGAAAAGTCTAAATGCCTGTCTTCCACCCCAATATATGGTAGACCTTTGCATGCAGGTTCTTTGTAGAATAAATACTCTTTGCTGATGCATACTATTTGAGTCTGGGGCATTATTTTTTAGCAAATCACAGACCCTTACAATATATCCCTTTAAAATTTTTCAAGCAATTATAAAATTGCAATGTGATCACATTTTAGTTTTCTTCTACTTAATGATTATGAAAAAGCAATGTGTTCTCCAATATTTTTACAGGAAATAATAGTATGTAGTATACAGGTAAATAAAACAAATTATTCCCAAGAACCCATGTACATTTGTAACTAAGCAACCTATTATAGATTAAGAAAGTGTAACCAAGCAATGATGTTTTCTCAGCCAGTTTCTCTTACTGGCTGGCAGCAGTGTGCTGATACAAAGAAAGAAGTAATTATTTTTTTCTTTTTCTTTAAAAGTAATCTTATAAAAATCTTAAAAGAATCACAAATCTATATTTTTATATAAAAATCTGTCATCTCTACCGTAAGTCCTCAGAATGCATACCTACTCATTAGCAAACCTTAATAAATAATATCAGGAAGCTGAGGACAAAATATGAGTATAAGAAATTGATTATCACCAGTCCAGCTTCAGTGAGAGCCACATCAGCCAGTGCTGTCATTGTTCTTGTTCCCTAACCATAAATGGTCCCTAGCTTTAATAATAAGTGTGCTTTTCTGAATTTCAAACTGTTCCTAAGATTTTCTACATAAGAACCAGTAGTAAAAACATTTCAACACAGTTTCACTAAAAATTTTAATTTCCCAAAAGTTTCCTAAGGATGGTCATTGTTGACAATCTACATTCTTTCCTAGGGTGGTGATTGAATCTGCTCCAGCAGCAATGGCTGAAAGAGATCAATCATTATTATTGTGAGTGCTAGAGATATTGTCGAGTGAGGGACTGGAAACCCCCTTAAAATTTTTATATAATTCTTAGATTAAGAGGCATGTGATGGCACCAAGCAAAGCAGAACTCTATAACAGTATGAAGTCCTCAGGACATGTGCCCTGGTGCTGTTTGTATTCTGATGTTACTTCTGCTTCCTCAAGATGGGTTGCCTGGATGAGGATGAGAAGGAGGAGGAGGAGGAGGAGGAGGAGGAGGAGGAGGAGGAGGAGGAGGAGGAGGAGGAGGAGGAGGAGTGGGTCACTTACTTGGGTGATTTCATGTGAACTTTATCCTCATTATAACTGGTAAAATAAAGGCTAGAGCCTGTGTTTGGGCAGTGGAAGGGAAAGTGAGGCTGGAGGTCTCAGAGAGTGGAAGAAGGGAAGGGAAAGGATGGAGGAAGTGGAGGTGGAAGAAAGATGGAGCAGAACCCCATGGCCTGGGGAAGCCGCAAGTAGCAAGGGATCTCATAGCTGGGGAATAGATTATTGTAGTCGTAGATCTGCCTAATCTAGGCTTACAGTTTATAAATATAGTAATTGGGTCCTGTGATTTTTACACAGGTTTATGGTGGTTGGAGATTGCTACAACAGTCATGCCACACTGAGGTTTATCCATGTGGCAGTGGTAACTGATGGGCTGCATTTCATGAATTCTAAAGCCATTCGTTGTTTCTCCTGTAAGTGTCTGTGATTTGGGAAGAATGGTATCTCAAACTCAAATACTATGCAACAGCAAAGAGAGGTTATTCTCCAGAGAACCTCCATGCAGGGCTCTACTATACTTTCAGGATGGAAGACAGACATATAGACTTGTCAGGGTTAAATTAAAGCTGGTTAGGGTAGGAATGGGTGAATTTTACATTTCTTTCCCTTAAATAGTTAGCTCTCTCTCCAGGGGTATGGATGCCTTTGTGATTGGTTATGGCTCTGGGGGATTTTGGAGACTTTTTCTGATTTACTATACCTGGCACAAGATAGGTGATGGGGTAGCTCCTGATTGGCTGCCCATTAGGTTGGTTCAGGTTAGGTGTTAGGGTAGCTTTCTAGTTGGCTGCCTGAAATGGGTTTTTCCTGGAATTGACTTTAGACTTTTACAATTCTGAAAAAGAGAAAGTTAGGCCTAGTCTTCTAAACTGCCAGTTTGAAGCCTATCATGGAGTCAGCCTGGCTCTGCTGACTGACTCGGTCCTCTCAAAAACATTTGCTTCTCATGTAAAATTTAAAAGCTCTTTGTTAGCCATACTGGTAAATTCTTAAGCAGCAATGAAAACAAGAGAGTATTTCTTAGGAGTCTAATAATTTGGTATAGTGTGTGTATACATATACATCTACATCATATACATACACAGCATATATGTATATGTACACATATACACATACATTTTTATAAATGTATATATTAATGGTGTATACTATATTTTATTATGATATATTATTATATAAAATAATTATACACACTATAGCATTCAGTTTTGTTTTAATAATGTTAGCATAATTCAATAATGAATATTTGCAGAAAATGCTATGAACATTGTTGACAATAAAATTTTACAATCACTAGTTTCACTTTGTATATAAGTTTCATTAAAAAGAACCACTGACAATTCATTACCCTCAATGTTCCTTTATTCTAAACATCTGCGACCCTTTATTAATAACTAGAATTTCTAAATAACTAGAATTTTTAAATAACTAGAATTTGACTACTCAAACTAATTTTCATTATTGCCTCCTCTTTCAGGCAAGCAAAAACTAGATGGGATCTAAGACATTTAAAATGATCTATTAGCTTCATCTGCTCAATTAGAAACTATTTTTTATTTTTTATTTTATTTTATTATTTTTATTTTTAGTATAAAGTGGATCTTATCTTTTATGCAAATAGTTAACTAGAGTAGGTGTTCATTCAGAAAAAAATTGTGTAAGGAGAAACAAGTTGCATAATGAGAAAGCACTTTCTTTAATCATCATTCAAATAGTATTTGCTGGTGTAGTGCATTTTCTTTTTTTTTTTTTATTTTTTTTTATTTTTTATTTTTTGTATTTTCTTTATTTACACGTACATTTTCCCCTTCCCATTTTCTCCTCCAAAACAAACAAACAAACAAACAAAAACAAGAACAAACCCCTTTTGCCTCCCCCCTCCCAATGCTTGTCCCCCCCCTCCCACTTATTGGCCCTGGCATTCCCCTACACTGGGGCACAAAACCTTCACAAGGCCGAGGACCTTTACTCCTATTGATGATCGAATTTGCAATCCTCTACTATATACCTGCTGCCAGTACCTTCAATCCCACCCTGTATAGTCCTTGATTGGTGGTTGGGTCCCTGGGAGCTCTGAGGGTACTAGTTAGTAATTGTTGTTCGTCCTAAGGGGCTGCAAACCCTTCAGCTCCATAGAACCTTAAAGTACTGTTTAAATTCCCCCATAATGATGATCCCTTCCAAGATTTCTGGCGGTTCTAAATCCTTTTACCCTTATTTTTCCAGTGTTTTATGTAATGTACCTTTTATTTCCTCTGAGGAAGGGATGAGATGAGAGCAGTACTTAAGCATACGTAGCCTAGGCTGAGCCCAGAGCATTTCTTTATCGGCTCTAACTATCCCTGGACCTAGGCCTGGAAGCATCTAGCCTCTGTACAATCTAATCCAGGCCTAGGATGTTTTCAGCCTCTGAAACTTACAGATGAGCAAGCTGATCTTTTCTCACTCTTTCCGAACTCTGGCTGACTAGTTTAACTCCAATGATCTAGCTCAAATTCCTTTTTAAGCTTACTGAATCAATCTGGCATCTCTTGGTTTCTCACTAAATTGCTTTGATTGGCTTTAAAATAACTGACATTTTCCCCCTAATCTTGCTCCTTCTTATTCTCTGACTTCAACTGCCTCTGCACAAACTCAACTACACTGAACTGATTGAACAAACTGAATGGACCTCAACTCCATGAAACTAAATAGAATGGACTGAATCTCTTCTCTTAACCTAACTTAACTTAATTTAACTTAACTTAACTTAACTTAACTTAACTTAACTCTTTTCCTTAGAGCTGAACATCCTATATCTGACTTACTCTGTCAAATCTTTCTCTGTTGTGTCACTTTGTCTGCCTCGCAATTAGACATCATTGTTTGGGATTGAATGTATGTACTGAAGGTGTGTCTGCATTTCAGCCAAATCCCACAGACCTAGAACATCTTTGGATGTGATTACAGCAGACATGTTGCTAGCTTAAAGTTCCTCTACAGTTTTTTGTACTTCCATAGAGCTCAGTCCTGTACTATATGTAGAATAGATATTGGTGCTGGGGTTAATGAACTAATCCTTTATAGGGCTGGGACTCTGCTCTGTATATACTTATATCACTGAAGTGTTTTCTCACCAATTGTATGTTACATCAAAAGATGCACAACTTTGATTGCCCTCGTCCTTAAATTGGGTAAGAACATTAAGATGAACAAAGCACATTTAAGGCAAGAGTATGGTCACTAATGCTTATATCTGAGGAGCATGGCATTTTCTTAATTCCTCTTACTCTTTCCATGTTCCATAGAGCTGAAATATTTCAGGAGATTTCAACATATTCTTAAAATTTTAGTAGTACTCAGAATTTGTGTAGAAAATAAAGTACATTTTAGCTTCAGGAACTGAAGAGCTTGAGTGATTATAGACATGAAGTAATAAAATTATCGTTCTGCAGATGGATGCATATAAGTTGAATTGCAATAGTTTAACAAGAAATGGCCAAGTGTTCTAAGATCGATTTGGTTGCTTATGCTTTGTATTTTATACACAGAAAGATATTTCAGACATTCTATCAACACTTTTCAAGATCCATGGGCAGTGGTGGCTCACTGCTTTAATCCCAACACTTGGGAGGCAGAGGCAGGCAAAGGCAGGCAGAGTTCTGAGTTCGAGGCCAGCCTGGTCTATGGAGTGAGTTCCAGGACAGCCAGGGCTACACAGAGAAACCCTGTCTTGAAAAAACTAAAAAAAAAAAAATTAAAAAACATAAGAATAAATAAAAATAAACTGAAAATATTTTGGGCAGTGGTGGCTCATGCCTTTAATCCCAGCATTTGGGAGGCAGAGGCAGGAGGATTTCTGAGTTCGAGGGCATCCTAGCCTACAGCCTGAGTTCCAGGACAGCCAGGGCTACACAGAGAAACCCTGTCTCAAAAAAAACCAAAAAATAAAAAAAATAAAAAAGGTACATTTTGTTTCTGAATGAGAGAGATAAGCATAAGGCTGAAAAGAAAGCCAAAGGACATTTGTAAAACTCCACTCTTCCAATAACACCTTAAGATTGCATTTGTTCCAGAGAAAACAAAAGTTGCAGTAAAATGATAATGAAACTTATGTGTCCTTTCAAGTCTTGTGAGAATATGTCACTTATACACCAAAATTAAAGCAGCATTTGTCCTACTGGTGAGTGTGACCTGTGTTAGAACGTACTCTGCACTAAGAATAGTCCATACCTTCTTCTAGGAAGTGATCACATTGGACTTTGGCCTCTATTTTGGTTGACAAGGAGGATTCAGGTTTATGAGGATATAATAATTGATAATATACTTAAAATCAAATTCACAAACTGCTTTTTAACAACTCCTTTGTATATTTACTTACTATATACATACATATATGTATTAATTCTATAAAAATTATGGTTGATATACAGTTTTGGCATCAGAAATGCCAAAATTAATGAGTGAGCAGTCTGATCATGTTTAGAATATTGGGAAAACCTGAATATGTAATAACTACATTTTAATTCATATTTCAAACCTCAATTATGATGGATGTTTACTTCAATGTACATTTTTGAAGTCATTGATTATGTGAAGATATTTAAAGGATATTTCAATTTAAATATATATTTTAAATCAGGAATGTAGACTTAGCTTTTAACCAATTATTTAAGCATGTGTGTAAAGAATCATGTTCATAGAGATTCTGAACAGAAGTTTCTACTGTTCTGTATTAATCCACCCTGAGCCCTACTGTCCATTTCCCATGCCAATACTCTACTTAAGAGAGGGAGAACAGATGATATTTTTTATTACTCAAAAATTGCTCAAAGCATATTTTCCAAAAGTTTAGCATTTCATGCTTCTGACACATTAATAGGTGGGATGATTACTTTCGTTCAAACACCAATGAAAACAATAACCTATAAAACACAACAGCAGGTTTACCTATCTGTCTGTCCCATCTAAGACCTAGGCTACAGCAGCTTCCTGAGCCCCCTGCAAAAGTAGAGAATCTATTAACTTCAAAACAGAACTTACTGAAACTACAAGAAAGTAGCTCCCCCAACACTAGAAATATTAAAATACTTAGCAAAATACAGATAGACTTATAAAACAGGATAAAATGCATCACATTATTTCCCTGCTTTCTACTGCCATCTCTATATCAAGGAAAGACATAGGTCCAGGCCCCTGGGCACCATATAATGGTTAGTTGAATAATGAATGCTAGACCTTGTTGAGCTGAAGAGTGCCCTCTGTAATGACTATCCGAGAATTTTTAGTGCTTGAACTTCTTCTAAGCAGACACACATGGTAGCATGTTCATTTGCTATAAATGGCTTTTGGTGTCAGTGAGCTTCTAGACAATTTGTTCTTTGTAGCCGGTACCTAGCCTTGCCATTTAAAAAGTTTCCCCCCGGGGAAGCCCTGACTCATGGTTCTTATTTTAGCTACAGAGAATTGTCTATTCCAATACAAACAATCATCCATGCTTCAAACTTATTAGACTTAAAAGTAAATAATGGATTAGTGATTTTAAAAGGAATAAAAGTTGAAAATATGAACAGAAAAAAGTTAAAATAAGCTATTTATAGATAGGACATAGGCTAACATGGCTGAACGTTAGAGCCAGACACAGAAAATTGAGCATCGAGTAAGTCTAATAATCCATACAAGCCATAGAGAAAGGAAATCAGGTCAGGCTGTCAGGGATTAGATGGCAGAAAACACTGACTTGAAATTGAAGAATTTGGGGAGGTAAAGACTATGATAACAACCCTATAGACTGTTACCATGATTATGTTCTCACACACTTGGCATAATCCAAAGAATTGTCTACCTTCAAGTGTGCCTTTTATACTGTATAAATTATCTCCAATAAACACAATACCAAAAGAGGGGGCAAGTGGAGCATATGCTGTCATTAAATTTTCTAGTAACCCTGTTTCTTAATTTTTAAGTGAATTCAATATTCTGCGGACAAACTAGAGAAGCACAGATAATAAGCTTACTTATTAGGTAAGCACTAATATACCATTTTTATGTTAGAGATTTCCTAAAATCTTTATTTTTATTTTTTATTGGATAGCTTCTTTATTTACATTTCAAATGTTATCCCCTTTCCTGGTTTCTCCCTGGAAATGCCCTAACCCGTCCCCCCTCCTCCTGCTTCTATGAGGGTGTTCCTCTAACCCACCCACCCACTCTGGCATTTCCCCATACTAGGGTATCGAGTTTTTACAGGACCAAGGGCCTCTCCTCCCATTGATACTCGAAAAGACCATCCTCTGTTACATATGTGGCTGGAGCCATGGGTTCCCTCCATTTGTACTCTCTGGTTGGTGGTTTAGTCCTGGGAGCTCTGGGAGCTCTGGGAGCTCTGGTTGGTTGATATTGTTTGTCTTATGGGGTGCAAACCCCTTCAGCTCCTTCAGTCATTTCTCTAACTTCTCCATTGGGGGCCCTGTGCTCAGTCCAATGGTTGGCTGAAAGCATCTGCCTCTATACTTGTCAGGCTTGACAGAACCTCTCAGGAGACAGCTATATCAGGCTCCTGTCAGCATGCACTTATTGGCATCCACAATAGTGTCTGCCTTTGGTGACTGTATATGAGATAGACCCCCAGGTAGGGCAGTCTCTGGATGACCTTTCCTTCAATCTCTACACTTTGTCTCCATATTTACTCCCATGAGTATTTTGTTCCCCCTTCTAAGAAGGATGGAAGCAATCACACTTTAGCCTTCTTCTTGAGCTTCATGTGCTCTGTGAATTGTATTTTGGGTATTCTGAGCTTTTGGGCTAATATCCACTTATCAGTGCATGCATACCATGTGTGTTCTTTTGTGACTAGGTTACCTTGCTCAGGATGATATTTTCTAGTTCCATCCATTTGCTTAAGAATTTCATGAAGTCATTGTTTTTAATAGCTGAGTAGAACTCCATTGTGTAAATGTACCATATTTTCTGTATCCATTCCACTGTTGAAGGACATCTGGGATTCCACCTCCCACCATTCAGAATGGTTAAGATCAGAAACTAAGGTGACAGAAGATGCTGGTGAGAATGTGGAGAAAGAGGAACACTCTTCCATTGCTGGTGGGATTGCAAGCTGGTACAATGACTCTGGGAATCAGTCTGGCCATTTCTCAGAAAACTGTACATGGTATTACCTGAGGACCTAGCTACACTATTCCTGGGCTTATCCTTAAAAGATGCTCTAACATATAACAAGGACACGTGCTCCACTATGTTCATAGCAGCCTTATTTATAATAGCCAGAAGGTGGAAAGAACCCAGATGTCCTAAAATCTTTATAACTGTTAACTCATTGTATTCTCATTACAACTCTGTGAGGCAGATGTTATTATTAACTGCACTTTTCAATAAAGAGTTCAAGTGAAAGAGAAGACATGGGGTTTTTTAGGACCACCTATCTGAAAAATGGCAGGAGGATCATTTGAGCTGTCTGGTTGGCTTAATGGCTATGCTGTGCTGGATTTTCATGGGATTTTAAAATCTTTTTTTTAATTAATGAAATATGAATAACTTTTAAATTATTAAAGACAGTGCAAAGAATTCTCAGGCATATAAAGTTATACTTGAGACTCATTCTTAGGAGAGTTCTGAAAGGAAATTAATTAATGTTTTTGACATTTCCTATGGAGATATAAGCAAGCATTTAGTCTTTCCAGTCAGTGCTACTGATAACAGACCAACAAAAATTCCACACATCTTTCTTGGAGAACCAGTCAGTTTACTGAAGGTTCTTAAAGAACCTGTGACAGCTAAATCTCTGAAAAAACCTATCAGCAAGGGTAATGACTCACAAAAGCTAATTTTCAGGAAGCTACGCTGGTTGGAATGCCCCTTCTTCCCAGGAAACCTCAATGTTTATGTGATTTTGGGAAGGAGCCTTATGGATCTTGTAAGTTTCAGGCACTTCTTATGTCTGTGAGTTTTGCTTGCTTCATGAATCCTATTTTTTTCTACTACTCAAAGACCCCTGTCCATGAAGGATTGTTTCAATTCAGAGAAAATACATGCATAGCTCTTAATTGCTCTGAATCTCAGTCACAAAACAATGATCATCATGTTTTTATTATTGTGAGTTGGCTGAGATGTTTGAACTTGAATAGTGCTTGTAGAGTAGAATACTGTAATTTCCAAAACTGTTTATCAAGTTTTATTTATAACCTTGACTTGGAGAACTGTCCATAAATACTAAATATGAGTGGTTGTTGCCTTAGAAGATAATCCAATATTTTTAACTATAAAATATGAAGATTTTCTTAAAATATTACTCAGCTAAGGTAGAATTCATATTAAATAGAAAATTTATGCAGAAAGAATTTGTAGTCTAATATAAAAAGATCTCCAATTATTCAAATAGACACATTTTTAATGTGGGCATTTAGACAGAATTAAAAAATTTATGAAGTTTATATATAGCTAACTTTTATAATAAATCAATTAACACATGTGTGTTTTTTTTTTACTTGAAAAGATTGTATGCCATGTGTGAGTGGCTCAGCAGGTAAGGGTACATTTAACCTCACTCTGATCCTCAAGATCCATTGTTAGAAGGAGAGCACTGACTTTTGAAAGCTGCTTTTTGCTGCAAAAGAGATAATAGCAATTTCAAGAGATTATAGAAAATGGAGCAGTTTTAAATATTCAATTCCTCAGACAGGATGTGAGCATAGAGAAGGTGCAGAAATGGCTGGTATACTGATTTGGAGAAAGACATTGATTTTTTTTTTTAATTTTTTTTTATATTTCTTTTCTTTTTTTTATTAGATATTTTCTTTATTTACATGTAAATTTTTCCTTTCCTCCAAAAAACAAACAAACAAAAACAACAAGAACAAACTCCTTTTGCCTCCCCCCTCCCGCTGCTCACCACCCCACCCTCTCCCACTTATTGGCCCTGGCATTCCCCTACACTGGGGCACAGAACCTTCACAAGGCCGAGGTCCTTTCCTCCTATTGATGATCGAATTTGCAGTCCTCTACTATACACATGCTGCCAGAACATTCAGTTCCACCCTGTATAGTCCTTGATTGGTGGTTGGGTCCCTGGGAGCTCTAAGGGTACTAGTTAGTAATTGTTGTTCATCCTAAGGGGCTGCAAACCCTTCAGCTCCATAGAACCTTTCTCTAACTCCTTCATTGGGGACAGTGTACTCAGTTCAATGAATGGTTGTGAGCCTCTACATCTGATTTTTGAAGTCCCCTACTGCAAGACATTCCAGTCCTCTTCTTCCTAGGCTAGGACTTGTCCCCTTCTCAAATTTGCTACCTCAATGGTTTATGAGACAATGCCATATCTAATGAATCATTTAGGTCCTGAGAATATACCCTATTCTGGTTATATGATCAACTCTGTAGCAGACTCCCTATAATCGTCCATCTCTCAGAGCTCTCAGACAGGCAGATGCCCATCATCAGGTAGGGAAGAGAGGACTGAGCTCGCCCTGTTTGTCTATAACTCTGAAATACTCTAAGTGTACCTCAAACTGACAATGGGCTATCACAGTCTAATTCCTACCCTCTGAATTTCACACGTGTGTCGTGGCATTATAATACCCTCATGATGCACACTTGCATGCATATATGTTTATACACACACAAAATAAATGAACAAGATGTAATTTAAAAGATTTAAAGATATTAGCCAGATAATCTGAATTTTACACTATTGCCTCATGTTTCAGAAAATTAATGACACAATTTAAGGTATTGAAATGAACATGGCAAGATAACTTTGAATTTCAATACTCTGCTAAAAGATTTCAGTCAAGGCTTCAAACCTGTATCCAGTTCTTCCCCTATGTGTTAATTGATCCAAGTTATTAAAATTCTGTGAACCTCAGATTCTTTTATTATTGAGAAAACA
This sequence comes from Montemys delectorum, assembly GCA_019843815.1. Classification (NCBI taxonomy): domain Eukaryota; kingdom Metazoa; phylum Chordata; class Mammalia; order Rodentia; family Muridae; genus Montemys; species Montemys delectorum. The sequence goes on along the minus strand of JADRCD010205354.1, from coordinate 35,933 downwards.
AGCCAATTGTAGTTCTTTCTCAGTAAGTTTAATTTGAAGATTAACTTAGTTAATATATATGTAATGCTTACATGGTATTTAATAATACTAACTGTATTATTACTGTGCTTATTGTTTTCACAGAGGTTCTATTGAGAATATATTAATAAAGTGGTATTTCTCTTTTCAAACACACATGTTGCTCTTTTATAGAATTCATATGTATAGGCATATGTCATCCATGTTGTATTCCTTTTCTGGTTAGTTACATATTCATCTTCTTGGTATGGTAGAGATATTTCTATCATTTTTCTAGGAATCTGGAGTTGATGGTTTGCATCTTTATTTATACTGACTGTAATTTCTCTCTTTCTCCTAAGCCATCTTTTTGATTCTTTATTAAACAATATTTATTCAACATACAACTACTTGACATAAATAAGCAACAGAAGTCCTTGTCATCCAGGAGCTTCCAATGTGGTTTAAGATACAGAAAAATACAATTTTGTATGGAATGTCTACAAACATCAGTCTGTATCAAGAGAGGAAAGCATGGCTGGTCGAGGAGGGAGCAATGATTAAGTTTTGCTGTTGCATTTATCTGTACAGGAGGCAGAAGTGCGTCCTCATGGAATCCATTTCTGCCATTCTTAGGAGATGAGCAGTCTTTAGTTCTGTAATGTACCATAGGTTTTCCCTCGCTTTCCAAGTCAAAGAAATTACCATCTCTTATTTAAATAAAGTGCTACTTAATGGTAGTCGCTGCCTCAATCTTTGGGAGGTGGAGACTTTCTGGAGGAAGAAGGGCATTGGGATTAAGTCCTTGGAAGTATCACTGGCTGTGTCATTCTCTACTTCCTGATCGGCCATTATGTGACAAGTTTCCACTATCTTCTGCTACTTCAGTGAACTGATGTGCTCCAGCAAGTTTTCCTTGCATGATTAACTGAAACCATGAACCTAAATCATCACTGTTGTGTGTCCTGAGTATAGTAACATAAAGGAAAATGTTATAGATAATTGTGGATTGCCAACTCGATTAGATCTAGGATCAACTAAGAGATATGCTGGGCCAGTGTATGAGGGTATTTTCTAGAGGTATAAACTGATTAAATGTTCAGTACTTTTGACAGTTGGCAGAGATAAAGGGATCTAGGAGGGGAACCTGCTAGCCTTTCTCTGCTGCTGGGTGCATCTTCTCTGTTGCTGCTGTGGATGTATGGATATATATATATATATATACACACATATATATATATATATATATAATATGTGTGTGTATATACATACATATATGTATATGTATATATAATATATAGAATTAATATGATGTGTTTATTATTATACTTATTTAAGTCATTCTCAATAAGTATAATAATAATCATATTCATTCTACTGGTTTTGTTTCTATAGAGAAGCCTAATATAGAAACAAATACAAAAAGAAAAAAAAGATAACTATTGAGTTTACTAGCAAAGAGACTCTTAATCTCTTTGAAAATGCAATTCATAGTGTAGTAGTGGTGTTGGAATTCTGAGGCAGAGGTTGAAATGTGATTAGGAGATAAAAGAATGTATGCAAAAGAAGAAGTAAAATTATGAGAAACTCCCTACAGATAAGCTATTGGGGCTAGAGAAATAGCTCAGTGGGTAAAGTAGTTGCTGCACAAGAATAACAACTTGATTTTGGACACCAACTCCTATGTAAAATGTCTGTCATTGTTATCATCCCAGTGATGGAATGTGGAGACAGAATTCCAGGAGCTCATTGACCAACCAGTCCAGTTAATCAATGAACCCCACATAGAGTGAGTGACCATTTCTTAAAAACTAAGGTATAAAGTAATAGGGGAAGTTATCTAGCATCACACACATGAACAGGCACATGTATACTTATTTATACAACACATGTATGTGTACACACCCATGCACAGAAAATGAGCTATGAGCTAAAGGTAAAGGACAGCAAATAGGCTTCAGGAAACGTACAAAATAGAGGAGGGGATGCTGTATTAGTCAGGGTTCTCTAAAGGAAAAGAACTGACAGAAGAAGGAATATATGTATATTATAAATGAATGAACACACACCCACGCACGCGGGGACACACACACACACACACACACACACACACACACACACACACTCGGAGGCATAGAGTTGTTAGAATGGCTTATAGGTTATGGTCTGTGGTCTGGGTAATCCCACACTAGTTGTCTCATCCTGGAAAGGCCAAGACTGCAGTTGTTCAGTCTCTGAGACTGGAGGGTTCACCAGGCCTATTCTGGGTCTGGAGTTTCAGAGAAGTCCTGGAGAGCTGCTGCTGTTTAGGCTGTTTTGGAATCCTAAAGAAAATGGTCCTAACATCAGCAAAGAGATGATTTTATAATAAGATAGATCAAACTGCCAGTGACAGTGAAGGCAGTAGGCAGAAAGCACAAGCTTCCTTCTTCCAAGTCCTTTTATATGGGCTGCCAGCAGGGGTGACTGATATTTAGAGTGAGTTTTCCCACCTTAAGTAATATAAACAAGAAAATTTCTCACAGGCATGCCCAAGCTGTTCGGGTTTTAGTTGACCCTAGATGTAGTTACATTGACATCTAAGATTAGCTATCAGATTAACAAAGGAGAGAAAATATAATGTCCCTAGATAAATTGAAGGGATAAAATGGATAGAGAGGGAAAGATCAGCTCTGGAAGAGTGCTAATATATATTTTTATCCTAAGATTAGAACATGATGTTAGGTAGGTCTAGGAAGAGCCAGCAACCAACAATAACACTTACTTTGAGGTTGATCATCGTACAAGTAGAAGCTTAAAAGTACTAGTCAAGCAACCTTGGTCAGGTAAGCTTCTTTTAAGTGTAGTTTTTATATATAATTTGAAAGCCAGTAATAAGCTTTTAGGATTGCTATAAGAACTGCTGCAGATTCATTAAAATAATTGTAATGTGTGGATTGTAGGGATGCTTCATGGGAACTGAGCATGATTTCTGATGTCCCCTACTTCAACAGTGATGGCTGGTGTTCATTCTCAGCTTCTCTAAAGACTAAAAACCAATGGCACTTTCCCAGAAATTCAATTACATCCATTAAACTGATACATCTGGTGTCACCTGTGTACATTCTAGAATTTTTCCACATTGTTGTGTAGGATCCTAATGATAAACATGGAACAAAAGGTCTAGCTGGAAAAATTCACTGTGTATGGCTTAATAGCAACAGATGGCAAAAGCTCACGGAGAATTACAATATAGACACTGAATTACCTCAGCCTCCAGGAAAATATTCCCTTGGTCTTTTGTCACAGACTTCTGCTGTGATCCAGAGATGATAGGAACCGTGGGAGACTGAGAGGAGTTTTCATTGTGTTTTAAATTTTTCCCCATGAGAGTTGTTTTAATGGTTAAACTTAAATTACTTATATTGGCAAGCATATAGAAACTGTTACAACAGGAAATGGAAGTGGATAGGGGCAGGCGATGGGGAGTAGGTGTGCTTACTTTGGACAGATTTTATAATCTCAGTTCACCAGGTTTGAACTTCCAGCCTGCAAATAGTTTCCAAGAGTTGTAGATTCTCTACAAACATCTGTTATCTCAACACTTCAGTGAAGATTACAAGATACACAAAAAGTTGGCCCACTTTTAGTGCCAGGTGATGTTGGTGTCTAAAATGGTCTCATAGAAGAAAACTGGTAATCTCAGAGAGGACTACGTTTTTTCTGTATTTATTTATTTTTCTGACACTCTCATTGAGTATTTAATGAAGTACTTAGTGAAAGTATTTAATAAAAGCATTTTTCTACCTTCCTTTCATATCATCTTTTTCCAAATTCATGGTCTATTTTTTCATTGTTGTTACATACATACATGTATACACATATATACACATATCTAGCTCTAAGTGTATGAATGCAACCTGCTCTGTCTATATCATGTTATCTTGCATGTATATTTTCTTTTTTTTATGGTAGCCAAATGAAAGTGATTTTATTTTCTGTGTATTTGTTGAAGATACTAGTGAATTTTATCTTATAGGTAGACAATTGTAATCTTTTCTGAAATATCATTTAGATTTTATAAGATTTAATTTTAGTAGTGATGTGTATGTCAAAAAAGGTACTCATAGCTATTTTTCTACAGATTTGATTATCTCTAATAGTTTTTTCTCTTTTTTATTTTATATTTTATTTATTTACATGTCATATGATATCTCATTTCCCAGTCCCTCCCGAAAAAAATAAAAATAAAATAAAATAAAAATAAGAAAAACAAAACAAAACAAAAACAAAAACAAACCCCTGTTCCCTCCCCCCTCCCCCTGCTCACCACCCCACCCTCTCCTGCTTACTGGCCCTGGCATTCCCCTACATTGGGGCATAGAACCTTCACAGGGCCAAGGGCCTCTCCTCCATTGATGACTGACTTAGCCATCCTCTTCTATACATATGCTGCTGGAGCCATGACTCTCACCATGTGTATACTTTGGTTGGTGGTTTAGTCCCCGGGAGCTCTGAGGGTACTAGTTAGTTCATATTGTTGTTCGTCCTAAGGGGCTCCAAACCCTTCAGCTCCTTGGGTCCTTTCTCTAGCCCCTTCATTGGGGACCCATTACTCAGTCCAATGGATGGCTGTGAGGTTCTACTTCTGTATTAGTCAAGTACTGTCAGAGCCTCTCAGAAGACAGCTATATCAGGCTCTTGTCAGCCAGCACTTGCTGGCATCTACAATAGTGTCTGGATTTGATGATTGACTATGGGAAGGATTCCCAGGTGGAGCAGTCTCTGGATTGTCCTTCCTTCAGTCTCTGCTCCATAGTTTGTCTATGCAACTCCTTCCATGGGTATTTTGTTCTCTCTTTTAAGAAGGAACGAAGTATTTATATTTTGGTCTTCCTTCTTTTTGAGTTTCTTGTGGTTTATGGATTGTATCTTGGGTATTCTGAGTTTCTGGGCTAATATCCACTTATCAGAGAGTGCATACCATGTATGTTCTTTTGTGATTGGGTTACCTCACTCAGGATGATATTCTCCAGATCCATCCATTTCCCTAAAAATTTCATAAATTCATTGTTTTTAACAGCTGAGTAGTACTCCATTGTGTAGATGTATCACAGTTTCTGTATCCATTCCTCTGTTGAGGGACATCTGAGTTCTTTCCAGTTTCTGGCTACTATAAATAAGGCTGCTATGAACATGGTGGAGCATGTGTCCTTATTACATTTTGGAGCATCTTCTGGGTATATGCCCAGGAGTGGTATAGCTGGGTCCTCTGGTAGTACTATGTCCAATTTCCAGAGGAACCACCAAACTGATTTCCAGAGTGGTTGTACCAGCTTGCAATCCTACCAGCAATGAAGGAGTGTTCCTCTTTCCCCACAACCTCACCAGCATCTGCTGTCACCTGAGATTTTTATCCTAGCCATTCTGACTGCTATGAGGTAGAATGTCAGGGTTGTTTTGATTTGCATTTCCCTGATGACTAAGGATGTTGAACATTTCTTTAGGTGCTTCTCAGCCATTCGGTAGTCATCAGTTGAGAATTCTTTGTTTAGCTCTGTACTCCATTTTTTAATAGGGTTATTTGGTTCTCTGGAGTCTAATTTCTTGAGTTCTTTGTAGATATTGAATATTAGCCCTCTATCAGATATAGGATTGGTAAAGATTTCCCAATTTGTTGGTTGCCGTTTTGTCCTATTGACAGTGTCTTTTGCCTTACAGAAGTTTTGCAACTTTATGAGTTCCCATTTGTCAATTCTTGATCTTAGAACATAAGCTATTGGTGTTCTGTTCAGGAAATTTTCTCCTGTGCCTATGTGCTCCAGGCTCTTCCCCACTTTCTTTTTCTTTTTTTAATTATATATTTTCTTTATTTACATGTCATATGATTTCTCCTTTCCCAGTTTCCCCTCCAAAAAAAAAAAAAAAAAAAAAAAAAAAAAAAAAAAAAAAAAAAAAAAAGAAAAGAAAAGAAACAAAGGAACAAAGAAACAAACAAAAACAACAAGAACAAACCCCTGTTGCATCCCCCTCCCTATGCTTGCCACCTCACCTTCTCCCACTTCCTGACCCTGGCATTCCCCTATACTGGAGCACAGAACCTTCACAGGACCAAGGGCCTCTCCTCCCATTGATGATCAACTTTGCAATCCTCTGCTAAACACATACTGCCAGAACAATCAGTTCCACCATGTATAGTCCTTGGTTGGTGGTTGAGTCCCTGGGAGCTCTGAGGGTACTAGTTAGTTCATATTGTTGTTCGTCCTAAGGGGCTGCAAACCCTTCAGCTCCATAGATCCTTTCTCTAACTCCTTCATTGGTGACTGTGTACTCAGTTCAATGGTTGGCTGTGAGCCTCTACTTCTGTATTAGTCATGTACTGTCAGAGCCTCTCAGGAGAGAGCTCTATTAGGCTGGCTTGTCCTTCCTTCAGTCCATAGTGAGGCTCTTGCATGTATATTTTCAGGGCTGACCATTTGGTATTGAATAACTAATGGTGTACTCCTTTCTGGGCAAGACTATTTCTCATGTGCTCAGCCTTCCTTAGTAGTCTGTGCTTCTCTGTGTAGGGTTGGAGCCTCCTGGTCCTTCCTCTAACCAGTTTGGCATGGCTATTGTTGCTGCCTTTGTTCAGCTCATGGTGAGGCAGACATGGTGGTGAGATTTTATGCATATACACATACAATTCTGACATTGTTATGATTCCTTTGTGCTAACAGACTTTCTACAACCTCTTCCTCAATGTTCTCTGAGCCTTGGGGTCAAGGGTAGTTTGATAAATGTATCCATTGAGACTGGGCTACACAATTCTGCATTTTTATTGATTGTGTTTTTCTGAAGTGATTTCCATCTGTTGCAAAGCAAAGTTCCTTTAATGAGGGATTAACTAGAGCTTTTACATCATGGGCTTTTTCAGCTATTGTTCAAAGAATTAGAAGAAATTTGATTTTCGTTCCTTATTTAGCCCATTCATTAAGTGTGAGCAGGACAGCCATGGGAACAGCAGTGTACTAGACAAAGGCATGTATGATGCCAAGTTATTCTCAATGGTACAGGGCTAGAATGTTATACCATTGAAGTTTATTGAAACTTCTCCAGAGTTTAGTTCCACCTCTCAAGTTAAAGCCTCTTGGATTTCTTTTATTAAGGAAATTAAATAGTAAATGAAGCCTCATATACCTATTCTAATTTTAGATTATCCTTTTTCTTTGTATTTATTTTGAGCTTAATTCATTCCACACATAGCTGTATATCTTGTTTGTATTTTTTGTTTCATGTAGATATGTTTTTTTTCAGGATTTGCATATAGATGTTCCTTAAAGGTGATGGATGCTGCCTTTGTTTCTAGTATGCCACACTCCTTCCAATATTCAGTGCGTCTCAGAGTACCTGTTCAGTCCCTGAGTAACTATGAACAGTTGAGTCCTACATGTTATGTGAGACTCAATCCTGATCCTCGAGAACTCACAATATCAAATGTGTTAGACTGTTTCAAATACACTGAGGGCATTTAAATCTTCTCAAGCTTGAGTAGGGCACAAAGTTAATGACTTACTCTTTATAGAAATGACAGCTGGGACTACCATGTTCCCTGGAAAGCTGGTGTGGGGTTAATGACAGCAGTGTCCACGTGTAAGTAGCTCTTTGAAATTTGGAATCTAGTTAATAGGGTATTACTCAGTTTAGTGTCACAAGACCCTGCACACTGCTCAGGCCAAAGCACTCTTTCCAACAAAAAAAAAAAAATTGGACAGATAAGAACTATGTATAAATTCACAAAATTGGTAAGTGGTAGATCTGATATTGGAACCCACCCTTCCTGATACCTAAAGCAGTGTGTTCTTCCCAGTCCACAAGCTTAGTGAACTTATTTTTTTTTAACACAATAAAATGCTCTGTAACAAGGAGAATGTATAGATATGTCTCCTAAAGAGATGTGGAAATAACTCAATGCAAAATATCTCAAGTTCATTTTGTATTGGCCATATTCTGCCTCTTTTCTTCCAGAATCCTCTCAAAGCATGGAAAAGGGAGCAGAATGAAAATTGGGACAAGAATCCTTCCTCTGCAGTCAAAAGAAAGGGTTAAAAAAGCGCCGTTTTAAAGGCTTAAGTGGAAGAGAATTCTGAATTATTTAAATGCAAAAGAAAAAAATCCACTAAAAGGCTGTAATCCTCCCTAAAGCTTTTTTAGTGTCTCTGGAAAAGTCAGTGGGTGTGTGTCTGGGGGAAGGGTTAGGGAGGGAGGATCAGACTCCTTCTAATAGGCTTTCTTTAAAAAAAAGAAAAAAAGAAAAGAAAAGAAAACCTCACACAGTCAAACAGAAGGAGAAATAAAAGTTTGTCTCTGTTGAGAAGCTGCTTCTGCGCTTAAAATCTACAAGAAGTACTAAGAACTCAAGTCGCAGAGGCGCGCGCTCTGATTTGGTTGTTTACCATCAATCAGACGGTTGCTTGGCAGACACTGGATGGTTATGAGTCTGAACAAGCTGAAAGGGGCAGGAAAAGAAGTGGAGGCAGCATTCTTCCTATTTAAAGCTGCACCGCTTGAGAAAAGTTTTCGCAGACTGTGCCGGAGCTGGTGCTGAAACAGACTGAGGCAGCCCGGGGACTGGTGCTGAAAAAGAGCCCCCAGCGGAATTCATGGTGCTACAGTGACCTCAGTATCTACTCTTCGATCCCAGGAGGACCCACATGTCTCATATTTAGACATGATGGCAAACTGGGTGGGAGCAAGACCTCTCCTCATTCTTTCTGTTTTATTAGGGTACTGTGTCTCAATAAAAGCCCAGGAACAAGAGAATGGTGAGTCTGCCTTTTGCTTTGCTTATGGTGTTTATGGCTTGGTTTGGGAGCTAGATGGAATGTTAAGCTTCAGGAAGAGCATGAAGACAAGACTCTGGTTTGAAGTTTGAGAAGGGGTCTGTAGGATTTGAAGCTTGGCTCTGGAGACTAGGCACATCTGCAAATCCGGAGCTTCTGTGCGTGCCCTGGCAAAAAGTGGGCTTCTGACGTCCTGTAAGAGCCAGTATCCGATCAGTTTTTTTTTTCTTTGCTGGAATGTAAGAGTGGGACGTTTAAAAGAAAATAAGAGTGCTTAAAACGGAGCCCCGGAGGCACTTTTAGTTAGAGGTCTGTCCTGTGGGCTGGCGCTTTCCAAGCAGGGCAAGCCGCTGCTGCAGAAGCTGGGCAGGGTGGAGTCTTTCCTGTGTGAACTTCAGCAGCTTCATGAGAGTCTTTGTTTAGAAAAACCTCTGAGGCAACTCGAAAGTTCGGAATTTCCTTTGTCTTTGCTCTTCACTCCTTTCTTCCCAAAGCTTTATCCTCCCTCCCCTCCTAAAGTTTTCATCTCTGATCTTAAAATCGTGTTTGCCTACAGAGAGGGAGTCAAGTTTATTTCTCCATGACAGACTCTTGATAGAAACCAGATTTCTTAAACTTCTGTGCTTTCCCACTCTACTGACTTGATTATCAGGACAGTGTGGTTCCTGGGTGGATGACTGAAGGCAGGAAATTCTACTTGGAGCAGATTATTGAGAAAGACTTTTCCCTTAGATCCTTCCTTCCTTCCTTTCTCTTCCTTTCCCCTGTTCCTTCTATTTTCTTTTATTTTAAGGCATATCTTGCTTGGTTACTGTTTTGTTTTGTTTCTCCTATGTGATTTACATATGTTAGTGCTGGGTCATATTGTTAAGAAAAATGGCATGGCTGCTATAGAATAAAACGTCAAAAAAATTAAAATGGGCTTCATTGACATTAACCTTAACTTTTGAAGGTTGAAGTGTCAGAAATAGATATATTCTTACTGTAAGAGTCCAGCATAGATCTGAGTTACTGTTAGCATCAAACTCAAGCTTTCAAAACTTAGCAATTGGTTAATCATGTCTGTTACTGTCTTTCTCATGTGTATATCCAGCCTTCTGTATAAATATGTTTTCTGCCTTTCTGAAAATTTTCTCTAAAAATATTTATAAATTGTCTTTAGCAGTTGCAAGTTCTAGAAATCCTATAAGTTTCTGGAGATAAAATTCAAGTCTGTCAGTAGTCCCGTAGAGGGGGCACTTTTCTAAAATCTTAAAACTTTTAAAAATCAGTTTCTATGCTTCAAAATGTGAGGGAATTTAATGAAGGGTGAAACTTGTGTTTCCTCATAATGTCATTAAAAGTCTGTGTTGTTTGCAAATGCCAGAGCAAAGAAGTTAGGAAAGAGGAGAGCAGACAGCAGCATCAGGATAGAAGCAAAATGTCTGAGTATCAATGAATTTGCCCACTCCCCTCCCCCACCAGAAGACCAACTCTAAAATATCTATACAGGCTTTATTCCCAATTTATATTAAAATGATGCATTTAATTTTTGTAAAGTACAAAAGTAATTGAATATTTGTGTACGTAAAAGATGTAAGATGTTCAAAAGCCTTAGAGGGTAGGCCACATGCTAAAACTGTTATCTAAGTCATTGCATTTATTCTGTAGGTCCAACCAAAAAATAAGGGGTTTACTGTTCTCTAATATTAATTTTCATACATTAAAAATAGGAGGTTTGGTTCAGAAAGTCCTGCCTTTGGGCCAACCTTTTTTTTCTTAGTGTCATTAAATAGCAGAGAAATTCAAACCCTAAACCAAAGATTTTTACCAAGAAAGTGAATTCTCTCAGACAATACAAATATTAATTCAAATAGATATAATGAAAATTAATAGCATAAATCTGTGTGTCTAAGTAAGGAAAATATCGATGACTCAGTAATCCAGTGTATATACAGCCACTTAACTTACACTTCCCAAGCATGCTTGGGTGTGCCCTGGTATCATGTGGACACTTCTTATACTTCATTTATCCTGTTAGAAAATAGTCATTCTATGTAATTTTTGAACTTGAGGAAGAGTCAATGTGGGAAATGTTTTATATAGGAAAAGTCTAAGGCCTACATGTCCAGAATATATAATTTTCAAATCACTGCTGTAAGTAACATGGGTTGTGGCATTTACTTTGTATTCCATTTCATATGTGTTGCAGAAATATGGCACTGTGTGTAAGTATGTATGTTCAAGCTTAGCCTTTCCCTTCTGTTAGTAAAGGATACACTTTTCTTTTTGACTGTGGAATATGAACCTGCACAGGTCAGCCTGAACACATGTAGATAGAGTAAGTAAAGTTTTAGACATTTCTGGACAAAATACAATGACCATTCACTAAACTTTAACAATTGATTTGGATTTTAAAAAGATTGTTAGTAACTAAAAACAAAGAGTTTTGGAGTTAGGCTAACTTTAATTGAAAGTATAATGTACTTAGAATCAGAGCCAAGATGATAAAAACAGCTTTTCAAGACCTCTTTCTCTCTCCCTCTGGTGTGTGTTGTGTAGGGAGGCTTTGGAATGTCCCACATTTGTTTCTTGTAAATGAAAAATGCTAGACTATTTACAGTAAAAATTTATTTCTAAATCAAACTGTAACATCTAGGGAGCTATGTACATTTTTGTTATTAGCACGAGGCATACTTAATCTTAGGGAATGATCTTTGTTATGAATCATTTTATTCAATACCACATGAGTGATAGAGAGAGAAGGTTTAGAAGGAGACAATGTACTGTGAACTTCAGTGCTTTCAGAAGCCAGACATGTAACACAAACAGTGATACAATGGTTTTGTGTATTAGCAGTTTGATGAGACTTGTAGAAAACTGAAGACACATACATGCCCACTTTAAACTTTCCAAATTAGCAATGTTCAAAAAGTATTGCATAAGCAAAATTCATTATGTCTAAGAGCAAAATCTGGCTCATGGACTATGAATCATCAATACCCATCTTACACCCCTATGTTGATATTTGGTACCAAGTCAGCTACTAACTAGGAAGAGAAAAAGTGCACACAGGATTTTTAATATTGTGGTGTCTTATATTTTATGATGCTATATTTGTGATTTATCTTGTAAGAAGATAAATAGGAATCACTAAGAAGTACTTAGATAATAGCATTAGATAATTTGTACTTAGCATCATCTCAAAGGAGGCATAGAAAAACAGAGGATGAATATATATAGCTTAGGATATTTACATTCATAAATTGTTCTACACTTACTACTATTGAAATGATTTTATTTTAGAGGGCTTCACATATTAGAATACAGTTTCAACAAAAAAGAGTATAACAGAACCTTGTTTTCTTACTCAAAAGAGGCTCTCAAGTAGAGTGAAGAGCTGGTAGATTGAAAATAGTTGGGCACTCAAACTTTGATTCTCTTCATTCTTTTATCCCTAGTGTATGGTCTTTGAATTCAGTCCCTTAGTGGCCAATGGGTGGTCCAGCCATTGCATGTAGTGTCATAGGCATCCAGATAAAGAATGAAAAAGCTGTGATTCTGCATTTCTTAAATGGAACCGTTTATGTCTTCAAAACATTTAAACATATTTATGTTTGCCTGGAATTTGATCATATGCTCACACAAAGATGCAAGAGTTAGTAGGAAAATGTAGAATTTTAGATGGACAATGTAAGATGCTCAACTGTGGAATACATAAGAAAGAATTGCTTCAGAGGACAAAACATTTCAGTGACACACTGGATACTGTTCATTTCCCAGCAGGATGCAAAGCCAAGAATATGTCAGAAATATATACTAAACCACATTGTAACATCATAACATCACTCTGAAAACTCTCTCTCTGTCTCTGTCTTTCTGTCTCTCTGTCTGTCTCTGTATCTGTCTCTGTCCGTCTCTGTCTTTCTCTCTTTCTCTCTCTCTGCATGAAAAGTTAGGGAGTTCATTATATTGACCAGTGCAATATGGGCTTTCCCCCTGGTTCAGGATTCCATCAAAGGTCATCTGCAGATCTTGTTATTGATTCTGAGATCACAACATGGAGAAGTATATGTTTACATATGAGAGATATAGTAATGATAAAAGGAAAAGGTTATAATCGTTATTAATTTATCATATAAATTTGAGTAGATTTTACAAGGATTTTAAAAACCAAATTTATCTTAGAGGTGATTAACATTCTTTTATTTACTATTTTTTGTGATTTATTTCTGCAGACCTTGATATGAGGTGAAATACTATCAATTTACGGAAAATTTGAATCTTTGGACTTTCCCCCATGAAAAGTGTACATGTTCATGTGTGTACTTGAGTGTGGTACATGTGTGTGTGTAGGCCATAAATTGACATTAGGTAGTTTCTTCAATTGCTTCTCAGTCAGTATATGTGTTCCCATGATGCATGTCTATGTCTATGTTACATGTACATGTCATGGTTAGAGAACAACTTTGTGGGGTCATTTCTCTTCTTCCATCTTTGATGTGGATTCAGGGGATCACTTTCAAATAGATGAGATTTACCAAATGAGTTCTTGGCCTTTGATTTTATTTTTTATTTTTTAAAGATTATTCATTTATTTTTACTAGTGTATCTGAGTATTTTGCCCTCCTGTATGTGTATATCTGGTGCTCTCAGAAGCCAGGCCATCAGATTTGGAAGTGGAGTTACAGGTGTTTGTGAGCTGCCACATGAATGCTGAGAACTAAACCTAGGTCCTCTGCAAGATTGACAAGGGCTTTCATTTTCTGAGCCCTCTCTAGTCTCCAGTCCCCTCAGCTTTGTGTTCAAGGCGGGATAGTCTTCTGGTTGCCTAGAATGATGACCAGTATGGCACTTGTGTCTGATTTTCTTGTACTAGGATTACAATGCAACTTTTTATGTACGTACTGTTTATCCTAATTCAAGCTCTTATGTTTGCATAGCGAACACATTACCAGCTGAACCATTTCCATAGTACCTGATCATTCCTATAACTAAAAATATTGCACAAAAAGTTAAATTAATCAGAAAAATACTGACAGGATTTTTACTTTTAAATGTCTTTCTATGTCAGTACCATATAAGACTGAAGAGCTGTCCTTCCCCTATCTCATCCACATGGCAAGCAGTCCTTCCAGCTTTGTCTTTAAGATGCAACTGTAAGGACATTTTTATCTTGTTTTAATTTTTATAAATAAACTGTATGTCACATGAAATTAATGTGAATTCACCTTCTAAGAAAAATACAGTGAAGCAATACTTTCTTAGCTATACCTTGCCGTCCAGGGATAAATCATATCAATACTATTAATAAATTAGTATAAAACATTCATGCAACTTTATTCTTTCAGCATTTTGATATAATATTTAAACTGAAATGTTTATTTTTTTCAAAGCTTAGACCTAGGAAAGGAGAGTGTCACAGTTTCCTTTCTCTTGTCTTTTATTTTCCTATAGAACTGGCTTCAGCTTTCAGATGGGAGCAAGCATGCACTTAGTTGCAGCCCTGGTTGTCATTCATGTCAGCTTTACTGTCATTCATGTCACTTTTTAAGAATCAGTACCTTCTTGCTGGTCCCTCCACCATCTATGATAACTGTGCTCTTCATGTTGCTGCAGTTTTGCAATCATCCAAATCCTTTCCATTGTCATCATGAATGCTAGGAAATAAGACACAGCATTGCAATCTGATTTTGGAGCTCTTAATTGAAACATAGAAAGTGATATGAACATGTATTTCAGTCCTGAAATATACACACCTTAGTAGCATTTCTTTTCCTTAACTAAATCTTTGAATTTTTAAAAGTATTCTATGGATTTGTTCTTCTGTATTTTGCTTGTTTTTCATTTTAAGGAACTTTTATTAATCATGGCCCCTTCAACTGTTCCTTGTTATTGGCTCTTTCTTCCTAGCTTATGAACATGTTCAAACATCTCCCAGAATGTGTGCTTATTTCTGAGTCCAGCTTCCCTCAAGGAAGTCCAGCTTCCTTCAAGTATTCCAGTTTTCTGTCTCATCCTTTTTTCTTCTGTACTCTGATTGTACACCCTCCAGTCCATTTAAACTACTACAGTAAGAGAAATAGCACACATGCTAACTCAGTGGACTCTTTCTCTTCAGTTAATAAGGCCTTTCTCCTATATTAATACCACTGACCACTCTAAATTTTCAAAAATGCTGTTCTCTGAATGTTTTTCCTCACCTCTTTGACTTTCTATTCTTGTTCATTCATAGGTTCCGTCTTGGTCTCCCACTCTCATGGTTTTCCTTCCCTTTTGGTTCTGTCAGGATATTGCCTTTCTAGTTTATCCAGGAAGCTTCCATACTTTCAAGAGTTTACTTTGTGTCTAATCGCTAATTTATAACTCTCCTACTAATTCTAATATTTTAATGAACTCCAGAGAATAAGTGTAGCTACTGAGAATTGTTTTGAGTTCAGTGTATTTAATACACAGTTAACTAGTATAATTTGGTGTCTTGGAGGCTTACTGCTGAATAAACTCACTCTTTCTAGCTCTTTCTGTACTCTCTCTAGCTGATTCAATTCAGTTCTGGCCCGAACTTCTCTCCAAGCCGACTGATTTAAACTGGCTTCTCTTGGCTTCTTACTGAATTGCTCTGTTTGGCCTCAAACTAACTCTGACAATCTCTTCTAATCTTCTGGCTCCTTCTCATTCTCTGGCTTGTTCTATCTTTACCTGCAAACATGTCTCTGTAAAATTGTTCCAGTAAAACTGCATCCTTGTCCTTTCATTCTGTTTCTCTGTGCTGCTCTCTTACATTGTATATCCTATCGCTGACTCATTCTGTCAAATTGTTCTCTGATTCATCACTTTGTCTGCCCCTCAATTAGATGTCAATTTCAAACATGTATGCTTCCTTTTATGTCTGCACCTTCATTGTTTGGGATTAAAGGTGCATACTAATGGCATATCTGTATTCCAGACAAATCATACTGTTTTCCAGGGCATGTCTGAATTCCAGCAGGATCACATAGACTTAGAAGGTCTTTGTATATGATCCCATGCCAAAACAGCCATGTTGCTGGATTATAATTCTTCTATAAACTACCCTACAAGAATTGGCCATTTTCCTGCATAGTATTTCTGTCTATTAATGGCAATATCATTGTGTCATTCAGTAAGTAGATTTCCACCAGTCATTAATTTTGCCATTTTATTTGCTAAATATTCCTCATATATAGTTCTTATTTGCCTTTATTATAAGTTTCTAAGTTCATGCCCTCATCATCCATCTCTAGGCTACTGCAATGTCAGCTAAATTCATCTTCTTGTCTCTCTTGTAGCTATTTTCTATCAGCATATAAATATATACCCTTTTTTGCCAGTGCAATTCAACACTAAATGTAAGCCTGGAATGCTGGGGACCTTTCAGAGTGTTTATAAGACTGAGTGCAAAATAACTCAAAGGCTTGATAAGAGGAAAAGAAGTGAAATGAATCCATGGTATGGCCTCCAATTCTTAAAAGGCAGTGAATTAACTTGACTACTCAGAGAACATTTAGAGAAATGAAAGAGGTTAATCACTATAGATGAATCAATTAAAACATTGTATTGACATGAGAAAGGATGCCACATCTTTAAAATAAAACTAATCAGAGCTGTTTACATAGAGGAAATGAGATCATTAGCCTTGAAAGTAAGAGGAAAAAATTCCAACATTCTTTAGTTTAAAAAAGAATATTAGTAATCAATGGAGTATATTAATCATTGAATCATGGACAAATCAGAATAAGTTGCCAAACTGAAAAATAATGAGGTAAACATAAGATCTAAAATAAAAATAAAATAAAATAAAATAAAAAATCTTATAGGACCATGTAAAATAGAGACAAGGGAAGAAACTCTCCACATATGGCTCATGCAGAGAAAAACAAGGTAGAAGACAGGGATTAACTGCAACTGGACTTTTCCTCTTATCAAGCCTTTGAGTTATTTTGCACTCAGTCTTTCTAAGAATATCCTACTTTTGTTTGCTTACTCTCCATCTCCTTGGGGAATTTGCTGCAACATGACTGACACTTTTCTGTAGAACCAACAGGTAAATGACAGTCATTTTGTCCATATATATTAGTTTAACATGTTGTAAAGATTTGAAAAATACTATTACTATTTATTCAGTTGTGAGTGAAGTGAATTTGGAGTCATATTTAATTATGTTTTCAAATTATATGTGCATAGTCTTGGGAAATTTAACATTCTTGATTCTTGGTTTCACTCCAAATAATTAGTAGGATGACTAGCAGGTATATATGCCACTTGATTATAAGTTGTTTCCTATTAATGGCAAATATTTGTTGATACATAACAAATAAACAGGTTTTTTTCATTCTAAGAGTTGAAAACCAATTATAAAACACAAGGTACAAGTTCTATCTAAAAATAATATCATTAATACAAATATTGTTAATAAGCTCTCTTAGCCTATTGATAGATGAATTCAGGTTTAAAAATTACTTGTGCTTCCCATCTTTATTTGTCACCTTTTTTAGTGCTGAGACAAGCAAAGAAAGAAAACCCTTGCTCAGGAGGCTGCTCAGTGAGCTTGTGTCAGAAGGCTGAGTGCCCTTCTGTTTTACATTCTCATTTTCCACCAAGCATGCTCCACCCATGTCTCAGTGGCACTCTGAGCCTGTACCAACTGTCTACTGCAGAGTTGGTTTTCTGAAAATATGTGAGTCATAAAAGGCTTTATTGAAAATTGGAAGCTGACTTTCCATTCTGCCTTGCTCAGGGTTTACATTTGGAAGGAGAGGAGCTGCTTAGAGACGTGGGGATTTACAGGGCAGCTAGCTCTAAGACTATCTGCATACAGTAGTAAGCTGAGCATCTTTCCAAACTGCAACATCTTTTCTTTCTCCAGAAATTGCTAATGTACTTCAATCCCCTCACCACCAGGAGATTACTGTGGTTGACTTAAAACAAAACAAAACAAAGCAAAACAAAACAAAAAAAAACTCCCGACTGCTGGATGATTAGGCACTCTTCTGATATTGTAGTACTCTTCTTGCTTCTTGGTTTTACAAATGTAAAAGAAACATTAACATCAACAGCACGATGGAAATAGCATGATGAGATTAATTCAGGAGGAGAGATGCGAATAGAATTTCACTCAATGACTTGTTACAATGAAATTCCTTAATTCGATCTGTGATATCTTTCATGGTTCTCTGGTCATCAGCTTTAAAATTTCTTATTATGAAATTCTGACCACATATATTATATGCAGAACAAATATACTTTAGTTTTAGGATTTAATATTTTCTTTACTTTCCTTACCTGTTATATGTTTATTTGTTCCTGCTGTGAAAGAATCTATCAAGTTTATTCATATTTAAAAGTATTTGTAAAGCCTCTCCTTTCTCAATTTTCCAGGGTTTTATCTGGAATAAGTGACAAGTTTCAATTTAATTCAGAGAATTATATTTCCTGGGTGAATACTAAAAGTTTTAGTCAAAATTTATGATGAGATGCTTGGTGGATGGTGAGATTGATTGGCTATCATAAGAAAATAAAATGCTTTCTGGTCTTGGTTAGAGACAATAGCGACACAAAATTTCTCTGGAATGTGATCAGAAAAACCTAGAATGACTATTTCAAGGAAAGTTAAAATATCCAAATGTAGTAATCTTCCTTTGGAAAAATTTGTACTGAAGGAACAAACAAAAAAACAACAAAACCAAACAAACAAAAAGTAGTAAAAGAAAAAATATATAAGGTCAATGAAAAAGGAGCAATGGAAAATTCTACCAACAAGCTTTTATGAAGCTTTAAAGCTCTTGTCTTAGTTAAGTTACCATTGCTCTGTAAGACACTATCATAAAGAACAACTTAGGAGGAGATGGCTTATTTGGTTTACAGGTCCAATCCATCATTGGTGGAAGCCAAGGAATGAAGGAACACTGCTTACTGGCTTTCCTGACAGTTTGCTTAGTTTGCTTCCCTATACAACCCAGGACCACGATCCTGGGGATGGTAAAACCCACCAGATTGTAGGCCCTTCCGTATTAGTCAAGAACACGTACAGACTTGACCAAAGGTACTCTCATGTGACATTTCCCCACTTACTATTCCCTCTTTCCAGATGTGTCTAGTTTTGTATCAAGTTGAAAAAGACACATTGTCATTGTAGGATGCCTTTTTAGGTACTTCTAAATTTTTTCCTATGTTTTAATCTTTTTTACTTTTTCAATATTCTATTTTATTTATTCTTTGTCAATGCTATACCTGCATACAATACATTTCAGTCATACCCATCTCAGTCTTTCCTTCAATCACCTGCTTCTTACTCCCACTCTAAATTCATGCTTCCTATTTTAAAAAGTCTACCTCACTGAGTCCAAAGATTGTTTCAATATATGTATAAATGTATAGCTATCCATTGGAGCATGGCCAGTCTACAGAGTCCACAACAAAAAAGAAAACTGGCTTTTATTCCATAGCAGCCATTAACTGTCACTAGCTCCTTTGATATGGGCTCCTCCTTCATCTATGCTAGAATGTTGACTGGCTCCATTGTGTGGGAAACTGTGAGTCCTTGATCCAGCATCCTGTCATGTCTGAAAGACAGATTTCCCCAGTCATCCACAGCCTCTGGCTTCTACAATCTTACAGCTCAGGATGATTTCACTATACTTAGAATTTGTGAAGTTTATTAAAGAAGGACATGATTAGAAGCATTGCAACTCTTTTATATAGAATCAAGACAAATTGAAATAGAATTCATTTAAGATGAATCAATGAAGACACTCAGGTTTCACTGTGGATATTTGTGTTCAGATAAATGGAGGATAAGAAAAATAAAATTAAAGTAAAATTAGTACAATATACAATATTTTCAGTTGACATGCAAAGTTTGGCTCATACATTTGTTAAATATGCAGTTCCCTTGGGCTGCCTCATGTACCCACTATCTATCTGTTGCTTTGGTGGAATGTGCTAGAGCAGTGGTTCTTGACTTTCCTTATGCTGTGACCCTTTAACATAGTTCCTCATGTTTTAGTGACACCCAACCATAGCATTATTTTTGTCGCTACTTTCTAACTGTAATTTTGTTACTATTATTTATAATGTAAATATCTGTGTTTTCCAATGGTCTTAAGGCAGCCCCTGTGAAAGAGTTGTTCAACCCGCATAGTTACAATCCACCTGTTGAGAACCATTGTACTTAGAAAGAAGAGCAGGTCCTGTTGTTAGTTAAAAAACAAAACAAAAATAAAACCAAAAAAAAAAATCCCTCAATTTTGTTAACATGTTGTTAATTTCTTCTGAATCAAAAACATTCAGGATTTTAATACCATAATCACATTTGCCTGTATGCTGCAGCTTTATGTGGATGTCAATTTCTTTTTTTGCTGATTTTTTTTTCTTTTGGAGGGGCTCTGTACACAGCCTTGGCTGTCCTGGAATTCACTCTGTAGACCAGGCAGGCCTCAAACTCACAGAGACTTACCTGCTTCTGCCTCCCAAGAGATTGGATTAAAGGAGTGTTCCACTGAATCCAAGTTTGGGTGCCATCTTCTTAACCTTTTTAAATTTTACATCAAATTTGAGATTCTCTATTATAGCGTATCCTCCTATTAGAATTTCCTGTGGCAATATTTACTTATATTCTTCTCTGCAGGGAACTATTACATTCTATATGCTCTCCTAGTGTACAGAGTAATCGTTTTTTCGTGTAATGTGACCTTTTTATTTGGCAATTTGTCTTTGAGACATTTTCCCAATATTCTGTAGCCATTAGAATATGCTGTCAAAAATTTTGAGGTAACAACAAAAACAAAATCAAACAAACAAACAAAAATCAAAAAGCCCAAATTGATTTATTGTCTTGACTGGACTCTGGAGCTCACTTCTAGAAGGTTAACTTTAGTTGTCACAGACGTCCTACACTTCTCCGCAGAAGATTCCCAATCGGAACATTGCAACCACCTCAGTTCTATTTTAATAAAAACTGAAAATTCAGAGTTCTTCTGGTTATAGCCAGAAGAACTGTTGCTGTATCAGACATGTCTCAGGTTACTGGCTTTGGGATTTTCTTACTAATCACAAATCCTGCAGTGAATTCCAAAGGACTCTCCAGATCTCATTTGTTTATGATGTGCCTGCAGTGTCTTCTGTTTCCTGCTGTAGGTGATTAAATATTTTTGATTTGTCCTGTCTTCCTAAGGAATTTCAACAGCCTAATTAGTGTTTGAACAGAATCTTTGCTTCTGTGCAGTGTAGGAAAATCAGGGGAGAGAGTTTGGAGAGCATTGAGTAAAAAAGGGACCTCTAAGAGTGCATGCAATTAATTCCAATCTACAATTTCATGCTACATTTTTCTATTTTATATCCAGACCTCTCCCCTCCCCCACCTCTCTCTGTGTGTGAACAAAATGGCTCTTCCTGATAGAAGGTGAAATGCGCTGTAACTATTAACTATTACCTCTTTTGTATTCTTGCCTCATCTGGAAGCTTGTCTCAAAACCAGTTAGCTCTGAGGTCCTGTTTGGAGCTTGGCATCTCTTTCACTGTGGGTTGAAAGTGACTTGGAGCAAGAAGCTGACAAAACCCCCAGCAATCAGCTGAGTGTTTATAGAAAGGCTCCATCATTTCTCAGGCCTGTCTGTCTTCTGGTGTATTTTAAGACTCTGCTTGTACAGAGAGAAACATGCAGTTAACAAGATGAGGGCTTCAACTAAACAGGCTGTAACTTTCTTTCATGAATGAATTGTTGAAATAATTTTAATGAGAAGCTTCTAACTTAAAACTGGACCAGGACACAGGAATTCTGCATTCTAATTGCACCTCTGTCCTGGGTTCACTTCGGTGACTTTGTGGAAGTGACTAGAGAATTCTCTGGGCCTCAGACGCTTCCTTCAAAACATGTGGTGTGACATTGCTAAACTATGAGAGCCTACAACAACAGAATATTCATGTAAATTTTCTTCACCTAGGTCAGACTAATGGGATAACACTACAGAGTGCATCTTGCACATAATTTGATCATTGGAAATATGATCCATATTTTCTGTAGATAATATATTTGTGTCCTTTAAAAATAGTATTTAAAGTTTTGATCTAGGTTTCTGGTTATTCCTATGAAAATGTAGCTATGAGTTACAGCTGCTATTTTTTCCCCCGCAAATAGTATACACACTAAAGAGTTAATCCATAATGTGGCAGCAAAACCCACTCAGAACAAAAAGGAGAAGGTGGATAGTGGAAAGGGATGAAGAGGAGGGTGTGAGAGAAGAAGGAAGCCATATTTTAACTGGCCATGGAATTGCCATGTTTGTTGCCATTATTCTTATTTTCTTATTCATCTTCCCAATAATGTTAATTGGAAGATATGTGAAAATGTTCAGTCTGAATATTTAGTTCTGATTCATTGTATTGTTATTTCCTGAGACCAGAACACTTTAGACCATGGTGTTTTGCCCTTTTTTCATTTCTGTGTTTTTCTCTCTCATTTCTGTGTTCATGAACCGTGAATGAATTCTGTGAACATTCATGTTCCCAAGTTCTGCTGGAATTTTCACTCTCAGGCATCCTAAGCAGAAGATAAGACCGACAAAGCTGAGGGCCAAATCAAATGTTTCAGATATTTTGATATATTCCAATATGTGGATTTCTGAATTAACTTCATGTAGTAGCCATTTACATAATTTTATTTGACTAAATTCCAACTCAGGTAATTTCTTTTATTTGCATACTAGCTTTTCAACAGAAGAGCCACTTGGATGTTAATGAAATGATGAGTATAATCTATTAGGTTTTACATTGTATTTTTGCACTAATATTTTTATGTTAAAAAGTGTTTATAGTGATATTAAGATAATATGTAAAGTAAAGGACTATGATTTAATTAGGAGTTAATGAAATAATGGCTTAGAACTATTTAATCTACACATGATAATACTTTCTTCATAGATGTAGCATAATTTTCCACAAATAATTCATTAATATAGTGCCAGTCATTTCTCTTATCTTCAGGTAGTACCATGATGAATCTTAGGCTGCATCAAATCATTATTGAGCCACTGTCTATAACATTTGCAATTAAAATTCAGCCAATATTCATTGGATATTTAGTATGTTTGGATGTTATGCTAGGTTATGGAGATGCTGCAGTGTGTACACATGAATTTATTGCCTATGAAGAGAAAGAGAAATAAAGATACGGGATAGAAATTTTTAAAAAATTAAATGCCTACCATTTTCCATTTAAGTTAGAAAATATAATGTATAAATTTGGTTTATTCTAACTAGTTTATAATTCTAGTGATTTCATTGATGCTAAAAATGATGTCTTCAAACTAGGATGTGACAAAGGAAATGGGACTTGTTGAACAAACACTTGGCAAAAATTACTTCAAATAAGAATACCACAAAATATTTAACTCCCCTGAAAAATTAGCCCATATTTTTTTTAGTTTTCACCTAAAGCACATTATATTCCAACTTCTCTCTTACTTTTACGTGTGACAGACACTTTGAGGTAGACAATAGTCTAGATCAGATTCCATTAGGCAGACTCTGTCCAGTCTGGTTGCAAAGTCATCCAGCTGTCACCTCTTTAAACAGATATCAGGGTCATACTTATGTGGTTATTATTGAAGACATAATATTAAAAGTATTCTTATATCTTTTATGTATTTTATTTAAATGCTCTTAGAAAGTCTTTTAGTGAATGTCTTAGATTTTTTTCTATATAAGTGTTTGGTATTTTGCTTTTGCTTGCAGTTAAACTTGTAGATGTATTTTATAGGCTTATTTTACTTATATATGTGCACTTGTATGTGTGAGAGGAGGGGGGAGTGTCAGGATAACTTTATCACTGTCTATTTTTTTTTCTTTTTCTGAGACAGAGTCTCTCTGTGAATCTGGGGCTTTTTTCCCTCAACCTCAAAATCCTTTTATTATTATAGCTTTCCAAATCCTAGGTTCACAAACCAATCTTTAAATTCTCCTTTTGGAAAAAAAATGTATCTTTTAAGTATATTAAAAGCATGTACCAATAACAAAGTATTTGGAGACTAAAAGAGATGGCTCAGTGGCTAGGATAATTTTGTTTGATCAGTCAGGAGGCCAAACACCAGTATCCATGTAAAAGCCACATATGCATATGCCTGAAATTCCAGCTCAAGGGCAAGGAGAAAACAAACATTTCTGAGGTCTGCTGGCTTTTAGGCTGGCTTTAGCAGAAGTACATAATGAGACACGATCTTAAAAAGCAACTTATTATAACAATCACCATGTGAACAATAGTAAACAAGAAAAAGAAAGAAAATAATTTAACATAATATAATTTTAGTATGGATTTTATTTGGTGCATCATATATGCCAGAAACATCATTGAGGAAAAAAATATATATGTAGAAAATAGTTTAAATTTTATTAGGCTAGCTACTTTCTTCAACATAGCATGGGTTCCATTCATTGTGATGGGTAAAATGTAGATGATTAGAAGTGAAGTAATGTTACCAAACATTTAGGCCTTCACTTCCTGGGTGAATTATAAGTATGCATCAGTATACCTGGATAAAAAGGAATTTGAAGATTAATTTATTCAGTAACTATTCATTTATTGAGTGTATGTGGCAGACACAACCATGTCCCTTAGGATACAGTAGTGAGGCAGTTCATGAGCATACAGACCTGATTCTATACTAGAGTAGAATTTATGTTCTAATTCTAATATTCATTGGACATCTATTATCTCTAGTAATAGATAGACCTGAATTTAGATGCTATTGAGGCAGAGTCTCTCTGTGACCCTGGAGCCTATTCCAATCGTTACTGCAGCTAAAATCACTAATCTCTGTAACCCACGTTTATATTGCCTCCCATAGAAAAGAAGGGTAAAGTTAGTTGATGAAGTCATGGTGGCCAACAGTTGGCCTCTAGGTTAGCCTGCATTAACTGGCGAGGCATCCATCCTGTGAGCATGAAGGTGATGGAAAAGGAAGGAGGCAGAAGAGATGCCACCCAGAGGAAGGCAGGAAAGAAAAGCAAACCTCAGAGACAGAGCGGCATTTGAAGGTGTTAGCTTTCTGATTTTGGCAGTAACAGGAGGAATTCAAGCCGCTTCTAGGAAACTGGAAGAGATAACAACATGGAGTATATTCTAGGGTCTCCAGAGGGGCAGGCCTGTCAGCACTTTGAGCTTAGCCTGGTGAAATCCATTTTAGACTTCTAAACATCTAAATGTAAGTAATGTATTTATAGACTTCACATCATTCAGGGAATAGAAAACATTTACAACAGTGACAGAAATGTAATGCAATGAAAATCAAAATGGAAGTAGTCAGAGGATGGCCATGAGAAATAGAACTGCCTGATTTGTGGGCCTCGACAACGGGGAGGAGCCATCAATCAGAGAACATGTTTGAAGTTTCTAGAAGCTGGAAAATGCAAGAAAAAGAATGGTTCCCTCATCCTTTCTGAAGTAATGCCAACTTGTTGATTTTCAAGTAATACCTATTTGGAATTTCTGATTCCACAAACTGGCTTGTTTAACCTACTGTTTGTGGTAGATTATTATTGCGACCATCAGAGATAACTATAGACATATAGGTAGTAAATAAAGAAAATATACAAGTATATTATTTTAAGAGAATATTTTCACTTAACAAATACCATAAAGGATTAAAAACTGGGTGTCTGGAATCATGTCTAATATAATCTACTGACAGAATGATGTCATTTCAATTTTATTTAACCTAATTACAATCTCAACTATAGCATAACTAGAGGGTCTTGTGCTAGTATAGACAGTGGAACATTAACATCATGACAATAATGACAAAAATGTTCTTGGCCACTGTTGTTTTGAAAGTGGCACAATTTTATATAGAGTGGATCTATTTAAGAAGATAGTATGAAAGAAGATATCAGGCATGAGAAAGGCTAAGAAGGCATTCAAGGTACAGGAGAAAAATGTGGAGTTGTAAAATAGATAAAAGAGACATGTGACAAGCCCAGAGAGATGGCTCAGGGGCTAAGAGCACTGTCTGCTCTTCCAAAGCACTGGAACTCAATTTCCAGCATCCGTATGGCATGTCACAACAGTCTATAACAGTTTCAAGGGATCCGATATCCTCAGAACAATACACATAAAATAAATTTAGAGAAATTATTTTTTAAAAAGAGAGACATGTGACAAAGCACATCCTAAACTCCTCAGAGTATTCTAGTAACACGATTACCATTTTGTTATAAGTAGTGGCAACTGCTCATTCTTTCATTAACCAAGCATTTATTGATAAGGGTGTTTTGGATAATGAGATTTTTAGATACATACAAAAATGTAGATGTTCATGAAACTCACAGTTAGGTACAATTATTCTCTTCTAAAAATCATAGTTGTTTTTGATGGTTTCAGAGGCCATTGTTTAGATAAGGAGAGAGCTGAGGTACAATTCTATATTCTTTTTGGTAGAATGAGAGAAGAAAACTGGAAAAATTCTTCTATGATGGAGGCCTGCCACTTGGGGATCCCCAAAGATATCTCTCTAGTCATTTCATGGCCATATTTAGCTCTAGTAACTGCACAGGATATCAGTGGAAGCAGGCCAAGTGGGAGTCCTCAACTACCCTGGCAAATGAGCAGTGTGCCACTAAATTAGTGGTTCTGCTGCCTGTCTTGATGGAGACTTGGTCTTGAGAGTGTATTGTTCCTGCTATACTTTCTTTCTTATTGCAATTTGCAGTTAGGGACACTTACATTTATCTATTAATATTACAGAGTATAAAGAATAGCATTTGGATGTAGTTTTCTTCCTTAAGGAAGATTGAAGGTGTGTGTGTGTGTGTGTGTGTGTGTGTGTGTGTGTGTGTGTGTGTGTGTATGAACTATTTTGTTCCCTTCATCATTTGCCTTAGTTTTTCCTTTTAAAATATGACTTGGCTATACTTAAAATTCACTTATAAAATGTTATTATTAATTTTATAAAAAGTTCCAGAGTGCAGTGAATAACAACTTTTCATAGCCAGCAAATATTGGAAAGTTGTTACTCAAAGGTAGTGTGGAATCTCAGCGGATCTATATGGGAACTATGTTTTAAGGCAAATTCATCTTACTGGTGAAAGTGATGGAGGATGATTTCCAGATGTTCAATTGCTTGTTTTGGCAACTGATACAGAAAACTAAAACATGTTGCCAGAACAACCAAAAGTGATGTGAGGCAGAGATCTAAGAGGAATTGGGCATATACAAAGGAAGATGTGCAGAATCCAGAAGATGGAGACACAGGGGATGCATCTGAGTAAAGAGAGCAGCATACAGAGCTCCAGTAATTACATGGAATAAAAGCAGGTAGACATCTAGGTTAGCATGTACCCAAACTTATTACTGCTGTGTATCTGGCTTACTTTCCTATATAGTCTCATCTTTACAATGGTAACAGGAGAAACTATGACTGGCTAATAATATCTTGTCAGCTATAAGTTATAAGGCAGTGAAATATACTTGGTAGTAGAACCACAAAGTCTTTAAGTTCTTTTGCCATTATTTACTACCAAAGTATTAAAGATTCAATGATTTTCTCTTTACAGTTGTTTCTTCTTGGTATCTGGTATGGTACCACTATTGAAGGGCTGTTATAGGGGGAATGAGGTAAAGAGGAATAGATGAGTCTCATCCTTGATCTGGTTTTTTTCAGTCAACCCCCAGAATAAATTATATTTTAGCCAAGTAGTAAAAGAAGATACATTTTCTAAAGACATCTGAAAATGGAAGATAATGTTAGCTGAGTCAAATGTTGTATCTTTAGTTAGATTGACTTTCCTTGAGATTTTAGAAGAGTTCCATAGGCAACTAAGTATTCCATTGGGTGTTATTTTGTGATTATTTTCTAAAAGGTGAGATACTAAAATAAAAATCCATCTTTTATTAAATACTTATGTTGACTACAGTGCTTCTTTTCTCCAACATTTTGAATGTGAGTGGGGATTTTCAAATGGAGACAAGAAATTGCTACTCCAAAGTAGTCAACCTGTGCCAATCTGCTCTAGGTAAACGAGAACTTATCTAACTCTATGTTTTCATGAACATTTTTTCTTTATTTCTAAATTGTTTTGATTATCCCTTTCCTTTCTACAATGTTCTCCACTTTAATTCCTCTATAAAGTAAAGACTTTTTGGCAATCTTTGCGATAATTCTGGTCCTGGGCCAGAAAAGGCCAGGCTCTTTGAAGAAGTCAGCCTCTAAAGAAGGTGGAACATAAAATATCAATTCCTGTACTATTTTCACAAGAGTTGAGCAGTAGGGCCAGGATAACAGGCAGGATCCCTATAGAGAGTCTATGACTGGAGAAATGAGTATGCTCTACTGTGCATTTTCTTACAAGCTTTTCAAGTGTTCATGTTGAGTACTTATTCATTGTGTATTGACTTTTCTGTAACTTCAATTTACTTACTACCTTAGGTGTCCATATTCTTTGATTGTTTAAGTCCTCTGAAGAAACATCAGAAGTACAATACAGAAGTTTTTGGAATCTTGATTTGTTGTCTAGAAATCACACAATGTTGACTTTCCCTATCTCATGCTTCAAGTTAGAAACTTCAGCTTACAGTCTAGTTCCATCAAGCATCAGCTACATAGATATTATTCCAGAAGTGGAATTATAAGTGTTAGAGGAATGTGAATTGTAACTCTTCTTAGTTATACAAAATTCTGCTCATGCTGTAACTATTTGATTCTTCTTATTGATTCAGGAATTAAAATTAGTTCTTTTTATTTTAAAGCTCTTGAGTAAGAAAAAGAGTGCTACACTTCCCTGTGTGATGTCACTAGCAGATTCTTAGACCCAGAAATGAAGTTTGACCTGAACTCTATGATTATGTAAAATTTGGGGGAGGGGGAAGCCAAGAGGCTTTTAAGTACTACAAAACATGTGTAATTAGTGGAAGAATCTCAGTTAAAGTTAAATTTTAAATAACTATGAACACTAAAATTAGAGGCTGCCTTAGTGGTGTTTGTAGTTAAAATATAAAGAGAAGAGTTATGGAATAATGCATGTGGTTTTGTTTTGTGCTTCCCCTGGCAGTTCGAGGATGAACAAAGAGCCATAGGTGTGCTATATAAGTGGGGCATCACTGAGGTCCAGCTTCTTGCTTAGATGTTAATGCAAACACATTTTGGTCATTCATTTTGGAAGGTGACTAACTGATATGGGATCTTATAAAGAGGCCAGTCTGCAGATATCTCCATTTTCACCTCTCCTTAAGCACTCTCTGTTTCCAGTTTATCTATTAGCTTTTTTTCACTGAAGTCTGTAACATAGATCAGATTGTGTCTTCACAATAAGGGACACTTCCCTTGGCATTAAAAGTCCTAAGCTATTTATAACCTATCTTAACACTCTTCACCAAAGAAAGGTTATTTTACTGAAAAGAAGGTGCATTTTCAAAGTATATAAAGGAACGAATTTTTGGAAATCCATAGTAACAGAAAGGGTGAAGTTATTGTGTCCATATCACAGAAATAAAAATAAAGTGGAAGGGGTTATTAGTCTATCTTAAAATGTTTGAAAGGGTTCTTTCTGTGGAAGTATGGATGAATAAAATAAGAAATAAGTGGTATTTTTCTCTAAACTACAATAAGTTACTAGCACCATGTGGTTTAGAAAGAATGGGTAGGCCAATGCTCTCAATGACATATTCACTGCATAAACCATGTGATATGAAGCTCCATATTTATACCCTCTAATGTCCCATGTGGCATTCTCTATGAAAGATATTTTTAGTACTTTAACCTGACAACATAGAGCATAATCCTTCTGGGATAATATATTCATTTTTGAAAGTAGCCTGCTGGTCAGTTTATCACTATGGATATGATAGAAGGAATTTTTAAGAAATTAGACTAAGTAGCTTCCTGTTCTCCTCTGAAGTCTTGTGTATTTTTAGAATTTAGTGGCCTACTAACTACTGATAAAATCCCTTATTTCATTCAAGGAGAGAAGCCTAAGTAGAATAGATCTTTCAACAAGAAGAATAGGAGAACATTCATTATACACAGATAATCATTTCCCAAAGATCATTTTTAAAAACAGGAGTGGAGAAATCAAAACCCGATTGAAATCATCTCATATGTTAAAAACTAATCACAGCCCATGGGGCCCCTGGTATTTTAGGTAACTTTTCAATCTTTGAAACTGTAAGAAGTCTATAACATTTATATCTTAAAAATATTTTTTCAGAAAGAATATTAATTTAAGAGTAAATTCAACATAGAAACTTTTTCTAATTCACTGTGTCACAAGGATGCATAGAACTATGGTGTGCTTGTGGACTGATATAAGATCCATTTGCCTCCTGTACCCAGTCACTTTTTGCCACAGCATATTCTGATACAATTTATTGCTTGTTAAACCATCTCCATAGTGCAATTGTAATACAGGAAAGGAAATAATCACTGCTGTTTAGTGGCTGGACTGTTGGCAGCTTTCCTTTGACCTTATGGACTGTGAGTTCCTTAGTTTGATTCCTGAACACATACACATTGTTTAGAAATGTTTATCAGTTATGAGTGGTGGCTAATTTTCCATGTTGACCTCATATATAATTACATACATTAACCCAAACCATAACAACTGAGGCTACACATAAAATTTTACAACCTTTGCATTGCACTAAGTTGGAAATTACATGCCATACAGCACAAACACCATTTTTGCAAATATGTGCTTAAGTCCTTTCTAAGAACAGTAAATAACAGTAAATGTCACGGTGGAGTATTTCTTTGAAAAATCTGGCTAGTGAGATGGCTTATTGAGTAAAAGTGTTTGCTGATGAGCCTGACTACTGAACTGAGTTACATCCTTGGGACCTATGGTAGAATGCCACATGGCACATTAGAGAGCATAACTATGCAGCCCTACAGAAGATGGTTTGTGTGTTAATTAATGAATATGTCATTGAAAACATTGTCTTACCTATGCTTCCTACTGTCATATGATCTAGTGAGTTTTTGGAGTTTAGGAAAATAAATGTCATTCTTGAGACCTACATGGAACCAAGCTATCCACAAGCTATCCTCTGACTCCCACATATGTGCACCTGTGAACACACACACACACACACACACATACACACAAACACACACTCATACATATTAAAAAAATAAATAAATGTATGTTCATAGCAGCCTTATTTATAATAGCCAGAAGCTGGAAGCAATCCAGATGTCTCTCAACAAAGGAATGGATACAGAAAATGTGGTACAATTACACAGTGGAGTACTACTCAGCTATTAAAAACAATGAATTCATGAAATTCACAGGCAAATGGAAGGTACTTGAAAATATCACCCTGAATGAGGTAACACACTCACAAAAGAACACACATGGTATGTACTCACTGATAAGTGGATATTAGCCAAAAATCTCAGAATACCAATACAACTCACAGACCATATGAAACTCAAGAAGAAAGAAGATCACACCAAAGTGTGGATGCTACAGTACTACTCAGTAGGAGGAAGAGAATAATATCTGGGAAGTAGAGGGAGAGAGGGATCTGGAAAGGAGAGAGGAGGGGAGGGAAAAGGGGGGCAACTCAGATATAGGAGGAGATAGGAAAGAAGTCTAGAGGGTGGAATTTGGAAGTAGGTGTTTGGTTTTCGGTGAACTCATCTATTTCTTTGTATCTTTATTTAAATGTAGAAACCTAACCTGCATTCTCCATTTCCTTATGTTCTATATATTGCTATATATACATGTATGTATAATATGTATATGTGTTTCTGCATGTGTAATCTTCACTATAACATTAGTATTAAAACTAGCATCTTCTTTGACTATCTTCAAGAATGACTACAGAATTCTGCGATTATTTCTCTGCGTCTTTCCAATCATTACGAGCTTGTTAAATATATGAAAATTTCTCCCACTTATAGAAGTATATTCTCTATGAGTGCAAAAGAACTGTCTATAAGGAAGTTCATTAGTCCTTCTTCTCCCTGTCAAGGATCATCTATGATAATAGTGGCTTCTAACTCTATTTTTATCCTCCAGACGAATTTTAGAACTGCATGGCCAAATGCTGAATCCCTTCATGACCAGCTCATCTAATAGCTGTGCACAGAGTACAGAGAGGGGAGAAGTTTGCTTTTTCGACCCTGTATCCTCCTTCTCCCTTTTCTGCCTCTCTATCCTTTTATTCTGAATCGTATCCATAGAATGTTACTAAGACATCCCAGAGAACTCGGAAAAGCATTTATCTGTATTTCAACATAAAACCCCAAAATATCACTTTGATATTATCTGTGGTTATCTGGGTATTGTTGTGTCTAGAGTAGTTATAGCATTCAAAATCTTGTAAATCTCCATACTTGGGCTTCTCTACCTGAAGAAACACCTTTTTTTTTTTTTTTTTTTTTTTGAGATTTATTTGTGCATTGACTTAAGCCAGCTTCCTATTAGTCCTGTAGTGAGTGAGTATTTAAGGAGCTTTGGTCTTATCCTTGTTGTATATATTCCTTGAAAATACAAATAAGCTACACCTATCAGGTCTTATATTTTAAATTTTCTATTTAGCTTAATAATTCTAAAAGATTAATTACATACTACTTTTCTTTCCAGGACCCTGATTCCCTCTGAGGGGTTTGTTATATTAAGTAAATATGATGTATGAATATTTTCTATGTAGCAGATCCCATCTAATTGTATGGATGCACTTCAATTTTAGATTATCAGAACACCCAAATGATTCTGTTAACAAGTGGGAATAATGTTGACAATTAATATATTTTTTATTTTGGTTAATTTGTTTCTGAGAGGTTACATGAACAATATCTCACCCTTATGTTCACTAATAATTTTGTGTATAAGCTACGGTTTCTCCAGTATTTGTCTGTATCAAGTTTTATAATGAATAAATGATGTGGCTTTGATAGTTTATTTAGTATTTCTTAAATGTCTACTAAAACTACATTTTAAGTACTCAAATTATCAAATAAATAAAGACAGGATAAACAACTGATCCTTTGAATATTCCCCAAACTTACTTTTTTATTGATTTTTAATTTAACTATTTATTTATTTATTTATTTATTTTACACTCCTGATTTTATTCCCCTTCTGGTCCACTTTATGACTGTTCCACATTTTCACACCTCTTCTCCTCCCCCTAACCCTGCATCTCTATGAGGATGTCCCACATCCCCA
The DNA here is from genome assembly GCA_019843815.1 of Montemys delectorum. Taxonomy (NCBI): domain Eukaryota; kingdom Metazoa; phylum Chordata; class Mammalia; order Rodentia; family Muridae; genus Montemys; species Montemys delectorum. The sequence continues at coordinate 2,979 of JADRCD010205354.1, read as the reverse complement.
ACCCCCACCCCACCAGACCTCTAAACTCCTTGTTTCCTTGGAGTCTCTTGAGGGTTAGGTTAGGCATCTTCAGGATGCCTTTGGATCCTTTGGTTGGATCCCTTTCCTTTGTTTGACATTTTTAAGGATCTTCTTATTGACTTTGAAATGTGTTGTAACATAGTTTCACAAATAATTTTCTGGTATGCTTAATTTCTCCTCCTGTCTGACCTGTCTGTCACACTTTGGATGTCTTTCTTTCCCCTTCATTTGTAAGATTCCTGTTTCATTCTTATTTATCTTCATAGCCAGCTTTTCTCACAAACATTGGATCTGAAATTAGTTTTATTTATTTTTTTGCATCTGTTTTGTAAAAAGGGCTTTTTCTTATCTCAGTCACATCCACAATCTTTTCTCACCTTCACATATTAGTTTTCTTTTATAGTTTAAGGATCTGTGCGAAATGTATACTTTTCATTAAAATAGTAAATATACATAGTAGAAATCCTACTGAAGAAATTCTTTTACTCACTACTTACTACTGTTACTACTACTAATTGTTAAACCTTCTGTGCTGATCTAGGCAACACAATAGATACAGATTTTTTTTTTTAATAAGAAGTAAGTAACAGTTAAGGTTTTAGGATGCTTGGATTCATGAGGTCTCTGATTCAGTGTGTGATCAAAATAATACATAATTGTCAATTATTTGATTTGGAACTCCAATTATATAGTAGTAATAATGCAGATTTTTATTGTTCATTTTTCCATAGGCAGATAGAATAAACATTTTAAATAATTTTCATAGTTGCTTCTATTCTTACACACAATCATGAATTATTTTAATTTGTTATTTGTAAATTCTCTTTACCAATTTCCATGTGCTTGAATGCTTTTATTTCATTTTATGTGCAAGGTTAAACATTACATCTACATATAGGTTGTTCAACTGTGGTAGATTTTTCATAAATATTTGGGGCTTATGTGAATGAATATATTCTCATTTTGTTTCATTATTACACTGAAATCTACTATATCTATATTTCTATATTTAACAAAGTGAAAAACAGAGAATAAAGATTTGTAAGGAATAAATTATTATTAATTCCTTTTTGTTTGTTTGTTTGTTTTTGAGACAGGGTTTTTCTGTTAGCCTTGGCTGTCCTGGAACTCACTCTGTAGACCAGGCTGGCCTTGAACTCAGAAATCCACCTGCCTTGCCTCCCAAGCGCTGGGATTAAAGACATGCACGACCACTGCCCGGGTTATTATTGATTCTTAATCTAAGTAATTTCTTACTTATTCTACTTACCTCTTGAATTGATTTGAATTGATAGTTGCTAGATCACAATGTTTGTATGAATGCAAATATTCCCATATCCTATCTCATTTCATTTATCCCAAATCCATTTATGAAGTTTGTATATAAGCATGGAAGCGCTCATCACATTCATCTTTCCATACACGTAGGGATTGAGAAAGTAGCTTGCAATCTTGGAAGATGATTCTGGTTGTAGAGTAGGGAAATTCAGGTTTCTGTGAGGTTCCAATCTCAAAGAGGCGCCAGTTCAGCATGGATTATTGTAATAATAGAGAATTGCGTGCTAATGCACCACAGGAGCTGGTGAAATCCCTTATCTTATTAATTTGGCAGGACTGAGGTCCTCTTATGTAGAATGCAATTTCCTCTCTAAAGGATGTGAAGCATCTGTTCTTACTCAGAACCAAATAGTGAATGCTTCATCTGCATTAGTCATGCTGCTTAGTGCTCACACTCTGCTTGAGGCTCAGGATACTTTACTACATGGACTAGTTAGGATCGCACGTTATTTGTTTGCAGTAACTCCAAAGTATCACATAGCACATACATATAATATATATGCATGTATATTATGTATGCACGTACATTTTTATTTGACTTTTACTCTGAGTATAGTATGACTACAAAGAACATATTGCAGCTACTTTTTCTTTATAAAGGTAAATGACACCAACATCAAGAAGTCTTGTTTTCTAACTCAAAATTTAGAACAAAAAGTTTTATTTGTCTTCCTTTTCCTTTAAAAATACATTTGCTTTCTTGCCTAGGTAAAACTAATCAATTTACCACCCACTTGTTTAGTAAACCAAGGTTCTTATTAGAGGGAGTTTATTTTTTCCCTTTTATCTGTATTTTGACTTTTAAATTGCTAAGAAAACTCTCAAGAGCTTTCATACTCTCTCATTTTAGAGGCCAATGTTTGTGTCACAGCAGTGGGGGCTCTGCATGGGAAGAATGCCTTTGAGTGCCCACACCCTGTTCTACAACCATCTGCTTTGCAGATGATTCATACAAGCATTGATTTTTTCTCCTTCAAGATCTGAAAAACAGATTAGAGTCAAAATTCTACACCAGTAATGTTTAGCAAATTAATCTTCACAATTGCATCAAGTTGTTTAGGAATTTGATCCTTGAGTTCTTCATTTATGTCAAGAATAGATACATCATACCTATCAATATCTTCTGCAGAAAATTCTCTTGCTACTGTAATGTTGTCATTCTTTGCTGTAGCCTTGTTATATCTCACCCCTTTTTCCAAATTAGGTTTAAAGGGTGCTCTTCTGTGAAGGGTCTTTGGATCTTGTTCATTACCTAGATCACTGGATTTACACCACATCCACATTTACATTGGCCCAAATGCCTCGTCTTTGTGTTTGCTTCTCTAATCAGACTGTGATTCAATTGATATCAGGATTCTTTTTATTATGTTGTTCTGTCCCAGTACAGGGGACACAATGGGCATTCAGAGCCTACCTGATGAACTAATACTAAGTCAATGCCATTTGGTAGTAGTGTCATTTTCTCTTATCCTAGACAATTGGGCAGACAGCAACACCCAAAAACCCCACACAAGCAATAAGCAAACCAGAACTGCATCCAGCAGTGGGTACAGCTTCAAGCTAAGCCTCATAGTACAAGATGGGAAAGAAACTCTGGATTAGATGTCAGCCCTCAGGAGC
>JADRCD010205352.1:11315-50438 GCA_019843815.1 Montemys delectorum | reverse complement strand
GGGCCCAGATACAAAACAAAATGCTCTATTTTTGTTTTCGGGTTTAAACTTGATATAATTTTGAAATTTTTTTTTTTATCATGGTGAGGGTCTGCAAAGCAAATAATGGGAAGATCATCTGCTAATATCTTGGCTGCATGGTTTCTCCCAATCTAGCAAGCTTCCTCAGTGTTTGATTCTGGAAATGTTACTGGACCCTTCTGAGAGAGACCGCTTCATATTGTGAAAGTGGAAGCACAGCACCAACATTTAAACCCATGACAGTGTGACTTCTCTGATAGCACGTTTTCTTTGTCCACTTATTACATGTAGAGTGACCTGGGAAGAGAGTCTCGAAGACAGAAGTCTCCAATAGCTGCATCTGAGGGCATATCTGCAGGGGTTTATCTTGATTACACTAATTAGCATGGACTGACCCACCTTACTCCCTGAACTTTGTTAACAGAGGAGATGGTGAGCTGGCTGGTAAGCAGGAGTGCTTCATTTCTCTCTTGTTTTGACTATGGCTACTATGTGACCCTAAAGCGCCAGTGTCTCTCACCTTGACTTTCATGTGATGTGATGGACTATCACATGGAATTGTACACTAAAATAATCCATTTGTCAACCAAATTGTTTTACTCTAAGGCATGTATAATAGCAAAAGAAATTAGAACAATGCCCAAATTCATTTGATCGCAGAATTGAAGCTAATCAAATAAGAAGTGGTTTATGGTCTTTATCTATCTGCATGAACCCAGTGATAGTTCTAGCTAGATTTTGATAATTACAGTGGGTATAGTTGGATATCAGACTATTCCTGTTTAATAATATTAATTATGTATTAATTTATATAATTATGTATTGATTTATGTAAATTTATATATTTTGACAAAATAAATAACAATTTATCAAATAATTAATATTTGATAAATCCCATTTAATGGGATTTCAGTACAAATCCACAAAAGGCTTGGTCCTAGCATTTGGTACATTGATTATAAATTATAGATGTAAGCATTTATAATTCATGCAAGTTATAAATTTATATGCATGCCAAGGGCTGGAAATAGATAAGGTAGTTCTGCAGATGAAGAAACAGTACAGCCTAGCAAATAAAATATTAGACTATGAAGCTTGTCTGCAGGGCTACTCCCAGTCTAAGATGCTTGCTCAATGTTTGGTCCTGGAAAAGTTGCTGGACCCTTTCTGTATCTCGGTTTCCTCATCTCCACATTAAAAACAAAAGGCTTACCCTACAATGTGGGTCTGAGCATACATAAGTTAGTATATTTAAGAAGCATCAGGATAAAACCTGGGACAAGTTAGATTCATAACTGTTAATTAAAAGAATAGTTTGGGTGGAGTGGGATAATTGTTTCCCATACCACATTTTATCCAGATGTATGGTATATCTTGATATGAGTGATTCAGTCCCTCTGAAGACTCAAGTGGTAAATAGCCCATTGAAGAAATGTTCAAAAAGGCTTTGGGGAAGTGACTGGATCATAAAGGTTATGATAATCAGTCTTCACCCATTTTGTGGCATTAGTGTGCAGTGGTAGATACTATTTGGATGAACTAGGCATTGAAGATTTGTTCTTGAGGGGATATGCTTTATCTCTAATGCCATGATATGTTTCCCTCTACCTCCTGCATGCAGTGAGGTGAGTAATATTTCTGTGCAATCTCCTGTCACGATGCTCTGCCTTACATCTGTTCCAAAAGCAGTGGAGCCAGCAGCCAATGTGGATTAACAATGCTGAAACTGTGAGCCCAGAAGAAACCTACTCCAACATTGCTTTTCTTCTGCATCCTGCCAATGTGCTGGAAAGTGAGCTGTAGAATATGGTACAGCTATAGGGGAAAGGTCAAATTCACCACAGGAAGGAGACAGTCTGAAAAGACTCTTGCTTGGGTAGAATTTGGTGTGATTTGTGTACAAAAGCACATCTCTAAAGGAGGAAATATTACTAAATAAATGTAACTAAACATCAGCCAGAGGTAAGGCAGAATGACAATTGGGTTTCTACATAGTGTGTGAATGAACATGGAAAACAGAAGCTACAATTTAAAACTCTTAGAAGAGAATACAATTACAGGAGTTCTCGACTCTGGGTGATATAAAATATCTTATATTAAAATAAATAAATAAATAAATAAATAATAAAACAAAATAAATCTTGAAAAAGATATTATTAAAATTCTACATGGTAGTCTCAGTCTCTTCTGCCAATAATGGAATCCAGCTACTTTATTAAACCTTCTTAAGATGGCTAATCTTTCTCCTTCCATATAGTTTTAGGTCTTTTGTACAGACAATATTGATGAGAATATTTTGAATTTGTTGAGTTTCACATTACCGCTTTTGAAACAGTTCATTAGTGCTACTATTTTCAAACCAGAAAAACAATCATGCAAAAGAGACAGAAATCTTAATCTTCTATTAAGGATAAATATAATGACATTCAAAAATATGGTACACTAAAGGTGTGAATCTTAGAACATCCAGCATTTTGGTACTAAGACTTCCAATTCTTAGACCTTGTCCATCCATTTTAACCCAAACCACAATTAAATATTGTGCCATCACCATATTCTTCTAATATTAACATTTTAACAAAAGTATGTATCAGTTTATTGACTACTGTAAACTAGTCCATTGTCCTTCTTTCTTACAAAAAGTAATGCTATTATCGTGGAGCTTTAATGCATGTGTTTATCTTTGATTATGTCTTTCATTCCATTTGTTAGGTCTCAAGCCCCACAACTTCCTACTAACTTTACTGCTGACCCTTGTGCTCTATTCTTCAGATCATCCTTCACCCTGTACTTCACTGCACTCTACTTTTACTCCCTGTATGCCAATTCGTTGTGTGTCTTTGTAGTAATCACTGCCTACTGCAAGTGAAGCTTTGATGATGAAGATTCAGAGATACATAAATCTAGATGATTAGCACCTAAGGGCTATTTTAGTACTATGTGTGTTTAGCCTATTAATAATCTATTCTCACATAGGTCCTTAGAGTTTGGGCTTGGTTCATAGTACTAGGCATTGTATTCAATAAAAAGGTGTTTGGCTTTTCCCGTGATGCTTCTGCCACTATTGCACCAGTTGGCAACTTTTGATAGTCAGGGTTTCTATTCCTGCACAAACATCATGACCAAGAAGAAAGTTGGGGAGGAAAGGGTTTATTCAGCTTACACTTCCACATTGCTGTACATAACCAAAGAAAGTCAGGATTGGAACTCAAGCAGGTCAGGCAGTAGGAGCTGATGCAGGGGACATGGAGGGATGTTACTTACCAGCTTGCTCAGCTTGGTTTCTTATGGAAACCAAGACTACCAGCCCAGGGATGTCACCACTCACAATTGGTCCTCTCATCTTTGATCACTAATTGAGAAAATGCCTTACAGGCATTTCCTCAAGGAAGACTCCTTTCTCTGTGATAACTCTAGCTTGTGTCAAAACCACCTGGCACAGTGACTATTCTAGCTTGTAGAATTCAGAAGTGGATAAAGTTGTTGATTACTTTTTAATCCTGGTATCATGTGGACCTTCACCCACTATGAAAGCTTCTGACCCAAGTCAGAATTCCTAATATTAAAAAAAAATCCAATAATCCTGGGGTACATGTAACATGAAAGGGAAACATTTATTTCTTGTTGGTTAGAGTGAAAATTGGTATAACCACTACCAAAATGAGAGTCAGAGGTCCTAGAAAAACTAGAAATAGAACTATCTATTGTTTGATCAATTTATATTACTGCTGAGTATCTCCCTAAAGAACTTTTATCTTAATACAGAGATATTTGCTCATCTATGTTTATTGCTGCTTTATACATAATAGCCAAAATACAGAAATAGATTAAATGCCCATCAGCTGGTAAATGAATAATGGGAATATGTTACATGTAAACAATCAGATATTGAGATGTAAATAGAAATGAAGTTATTCAACTCTCTGGTAAATGAGTGGAGCTATAAATAACCATTCTGAATGATGTAATTATCAATAAAGACCTTTCAAAAGGCTAAATGGAACTGTACTTTTGTAGATGTTTTCTAAAATGTACACATATACACTTATTAAAGACATTTAAATGAATTGACTCTATAATAGGCGAGCACGTTTCTCCCAGACACTACAGTCTATCAAATAAAAAGACCAATGTAAATTAGGAGTTACTTCTTTTTGTGTTTTTAGTTAGCGGGATCTCATAGACCCTTAACTATTACAGGCTATTGCTATTGCTCCTGAGGCTTGAGTTTACCCTTCAGAACTTGATAATAAGATCCTATTGCTAAAAATATCACATACCAAATGTACATGAAGAAATTAAGCTGCTACAGATTGGAAAGTTTCATCCCTGTGGGTGATCCTGACTCTTGACTCTACAAATGCAATTTTGGAACCCCTCTTTTTGAAACTCACTTTTCCTTTTTATATTATATTTCTTATATTTTATTATGCCCAAAGAAACAAACACAATGCTTTTTTTCTTTTTATCATACACAAGGTAAAACATTATGGACTCAAAAGCTTGAGATTTTTAGCTTTCCATGGATTTATCATAAGGGCACGTGCACTCTTTGAGAATAAAATACTGTCTACTGCTCTGCACACTACTAAGACAGTCTCAAGAATAACATAATTCCAACCCAAATGTCAGCTCTGCGACAAGGTGCACAACTCTGACAAATTTGCTTCTCTAGATAAAGTATCTCATCTCTAAAATGGCCAGCATTATGATATTCATTTCCATGTGTTCTTGGAAATTAAGTACATGATGAAGTTACAGTCTTCAGTTGTGTGATGTGATAGTGTTCTCAATGAAAAAAATACCATTAAAAAATAGTAAATTCATTTATATAATAAACCCAGGGTAGACGTGGTATGAAAACTGGTTAGAAAATTAAATCATCCTCATTTTCTTGCTTAACATCCACATATCAAAGCTAAATGTTGGCATGAGAATTGTCACTTTAATATGATGGGCTCTGAATATGTGTGCTGAAAGCCTGCCACTTTCCCCAATGGTAGGCATTATTTTGTAAATTTGAACAAAGAGTTCCATAGAAGAAAACTACTTGACAGATACTGTAGCCTCCTCACCCTCAGCTTTCCAGCTGCGGCCATAAGCTGGTTTCTTATTAAATGTGCTGTTTCAAAAAGGATCTCAGAATGTCTGCTGTTTGACTGTATTATGAATTTTTTTTTTTTTTGCACAATAATTTTTTCTTGTCTTCTTCAGTAGAATTAGAAAGGAGAATGGGATGGAAATGGTAATGACATAGTCAGAAGCACTTCACATTTTTCTATAATCTGTTGCAGGTGTTTGGAATATTCTTTCGGCTCAAAACAGAGTATTTATCTTTTTAAATTTAAACACAGATGTTTGGAGATTTTGTGAACTTCTATGGAGAATCCAAGGTATTCCCCAAACAATTATACATGTTTTCCATACTTTTTGAAAACTTTAATACTTTCAGTTCTTTTTTTGTTATTAACAATTTTTCTGTAATGAAAAACATCCATATTTTATATATCACTGTACGAAGTTTTAACATTAAACAAGTTATTTCAAATGTGCCACTCTATTATTCAGGGTTCTCTAGGGTCACAGAACTTACTGAATGTTTTTCTATATATTAAGGAAGTTTATTGGAATGTCTTAGAGTCCACAGTCCAACTAACCTAGCAATGGGCAGCTATAGATGGGAAGTCCAAGAATCTAGACTTGCTCAAATTCCATGAGGCTGGGTGTCTCAGCTGGTCTTCTGTGTAAGATGGAATCCTCAAGCAGTAGGTTCCAACAGATGTACTGTTAAGTAAGTGCAAACAGGTGACGGAAAAGGAAACTTTTCTTCTTCCATTGTCCTTATGTAGACCTCCAGCAGAAGGTATGGCCCACATTAAATGTATATACTACCATGCCCGGACCTAAGCTGTCCTTTACCTGGAAATTGCACTCTTCCAGGCTGGTCTTGAACTCAGAGATCTCTTGCCTCTGTCTTCCAGGATTAAAGGTAGATATCACCTTGCCTGAGCCAAAGCTTTTTATGGCCACTAGGCCTCAAGATCCAGATCAAAAGCTTGTGTCTGCCAGCTCAAGATTTGGATCATAGGTATGCCCTCCATTTCTAGATTATAGTTCATTCTAGATATAGTAAAGTTGACAACTAGGAATAGCCATTAAAGCTACATTATGTAATTTAAAAGCATATCAATATTAACATAAAAATTCATTTAATAATATAAAAGCACTGCATATAAGATTTTCAGAAGGAACTTATGTAATATAGTAGGCTGTCAAAAGAGGGAAAAACTACTTAGGTTAAAACTTAAATGAAGTTACATATTTTTGACATTATTTAAGAGTTTAGAATCTATGAATTTGCTTTTGACTTTTTGGAAGTTGAGGCTTTTAAAACACAACTCATCTATGCTCGTGAGCACAACAATTAAAATCTAAAGAATTTTCTTTGTCCTACTGTAATATTCACTTTATTTTTCCTCATTTATCTTTTTTAAAATTATTTATTTTATTTACTTACATTCCAGATAATGCACCCCCTACAGGTCCCCCCTCCCAAAGTTCCTCATCCCACTTCTACTTTAAGAGGGTGTTTCCCTGTCCTGCCCTCACCTCTGGCATCCTCCTTCCCTGTGTCTCAAGTCTCTACAGAATAAGGTGCATCCTCTCCCACTGAGGCCAGACCAGACAGTCCTCTGCTGTATATGTGCCAGGAGCCTTGGACCACCCTGTGTATGCTCTCTGGTTGGTGGCTCAGTCCCTAGGAGCTCCCAGGGTTCTGGTTGAGTTGAGACTTCTGGTCTTTCTATGGGGTCACTTTCTCCTTCAACTCCTTCAATCTATTCCCTAATTCCTCCATAAGGGTCCCAGACTTCTGTCCAATGGCAGGGTGTAAGAATCTGCATCTGTCTCAGTCAGCTCCTGGTAAGGCCTCTCAGAGCAGCCATGCTAAGATCCTATCTGTAAGCACATCATAGCATCAGTAATAGTATTCAGACCTTGGTGTGCCCCCTCTCCGCATGAGATGGATCACAAGTTGGGCCAGTTACTGGACAGCCCTTCTTTCAGTCTCTTCTCCATTTTTGTCCCTGCTGTTCTTTTAAACAGGAACAATTATGGGTCAGAACATTTGACTGTGGTTTGGTAACTCTGTCCCTCTGTTTGAGGCTCCATCTATCTACCAGAGGTGAACCTTCGAGTCCCCTCTCCCCAGTGTTGGCTAAGGTCATACCATTGAGTCCTTGGAGTCTCTCACATCCCAGGTCTTTGGGACTTTCTAGAAGGGTCCCTCCACCCCGACCCCTAGAAGCTGCGTATTTCCACTCATTCTTCTGGTCCTCTGGGCTTCTCTCCTGTTGCCTTTATCCCGGAAGTAGCACTTACATGTATTTATTTCTTCAGTTATGATGTTCTGTAGGGCAGATCCTGTTTTAGTAATGTATACACACACAGTCAAAGCCAATAAAATAATAAGAATTCTACAGGAAGTCTTTATTTCAATATACTTTGCTTTCACAATGGACCAAATGAGATTCAAAAAAAGTTTCCTGCCTTTGATCACAGGTTTGACTTTGGTATTGACCAATTTATTCACCTGTGGAATTCTTATCTTTCCATTTGTAGCAAATAAATTTTTTGGAGATACTCCTTTGAGACTATGTAAACACTATTTTTCTCAAGGTTTACACTGACACCTTCAGCATACATGGGTGGAGTTTGCATTAGTATTTATTACTATTGATCAGTTCCTAGCAATTGTTACCTTTCTGACATGACATGGAGTGAGAAGAAAGAAAACAGGAAGTACAGGACTAGAGCAGAGGCTCAGCATTTAAGAGACGATATGATGCCCTGCAGGAAGACTCACATTCTGTTCCTATAACCTATAACCTCAACTCCAAGGATCTGATGTTCTTTTCTGATCTCTGTATTCATCCATACTCACACACGCACATACATTTAAAAAAGCAAATCTTTTTTTTTATATTAGATATTTTCTTTATTTACATGTAAAATTTTCCTTTCCCAGGTTCCCCTCCAAAAAACAAACAAACAAAAACAACGAGAACAAACCCCTTTTGCCTCCCCCTTCCCAATGCCTGCCACCCCACCTTCTCCCACTTATTGGCCCTGGCATTCCCCTACACTGGGGCACAAAACCTTCACAAGGCCGAGGTCCTTTCCTCCTATTGATGATCGAATTTTCAATCCTCTACAATACACATGCTACCAGAACATTCAGTCCCACCCTGTATAGTCCTTGATTGGTGATTGAGTCCCTGGGAGCTCTGAGGGTACTAAAAAAGCAAATCTTAAAAACCTTAGTATCTCCAGGCTAGCGTTTTTCTTTTTTTCCTTAAAAAAAAAAGAAATAAAATCATTGAACTAAAGATATCTATCTATCTATCTATCTATCTATCTATCTATCTATCTATCTATCCATCCATCTATCTATCCATCTATCTATCTATATTTGTGTGTGTACCTACATGAGATTATGTCCATTGTATGCCTACATGAACGTATTGAGGCAAGAAGATGGCAAGTCATTGGATTCACTGGACCAAGAGCTACAGGTTACAGTGAAGCAGTGTGTGAGTGCTGGGAACCAAATTCGGGTCCTCTGAGTGAGCAGCAAGCACTCTTAGCTTCTGAGTCCTCTCTTCAGCCCCTTTATGTTCATCTAAAACACCCATTTAATGTTAATCATTCATTATGTGTACACAGTAGAGCTACAAAGTTACAACTCTAAAATACTAAATGGTCAACAACAGTCCTAGTGTCCTGTTTCTCAAGAGGCAGAGGATCAGAAGTTCCAGTTCATCCTTGGCTACATACTGAGGCAGAAGCCAATCTAGACAGTCTCAAAAAACAAAGCAAACAAAAACATTCCACATTTCCGTGGTGTGTTGTTAAAGCCATAAAGACTTTAATTATGAGAAAATATCAAACAATTTGAAACCGAGGGACATGGAACCAAATAATTGATGAGTATGATTCAAAAGTGTCAAGGTCATAAAAGGAAGGATGAGGGCCAAGTCATGTCTATGGAACTCAAGGTGTGATCCCTGAGCAGAAAGAGGCACATGGAAATAGACAGACAAGAAAATGCTGAAATTTCAATAAAGTCAGCAGGTTAATTCATGGGATGGTATAAACATTAGTTTTCTAGTGTTAGTAATCTTACTGTCACTATATTTGATGTTAATAATATAAAAAGCTGAGTGTATAGAGTAAAGGAACTTCATTATATTTTAACAGCTTTTGAGTAGATGTAAAACTCTGGTACATGGACATGTTTTAAAGTAAGGTTAGTAACACTTTGGAATTCTTTAGTCTAGGAGGGATGTTTTCACTGTGACTTAGGTCCCTATCTTTTTTTCCTCTGGTGTAGAGTGTTTTGGTCAAATTATATATCTTCTCACATAGAAAAGAGAGCAAGCAATTTTCTAGTATTAAATCCTAGATTAATTTAAAAGAGTAGAAACCTTCCAAAAAATACTTGTATTCAACAGCTTATTAATGCATGGATGCTAGGTAGAATTAAACTCCAGAGCAAGAAGCAGATTGAATTCTGTCACTCAGTTGAATTGATCTTTAGAAATACTACGAATAATGTCTGTCTAATTAACATCAGAATTCAAATTAAAATGTATTTCAGGTAGGAGCCAGTCATAAGCCATTACCTATCAAGCTAACAAGGCAGGTTTAGTGCTAAAGTACTATTGTTAAGGCAGTCGTGTTCAGTCCATCATGATCGAACAATCTTAACTTCCAATAACCAGAGGGTAAAAATTGTGGGATTATTTTCAGGTTCCATTAAATCTCTATATAAATCTGTGGATTAAGATGAAAGAACACATGGAAAGTAAGGCTTTCAAAAAGAAAAGTGGCAAGATACTTAGCCTGAGGTTTAGAAACTTCCTAGAGGAGAATGGGATGTCACCCAGGAAAGAAAATTCATCCTTAGTGAGAACCAGAGAAATTAAAAATAACAACGAGGTAGACTGGGGCATGAATTGGGTTCAAGTCAGTTCACAAATGATTGAGGTAATAAATATTTTAAAAACCTATTAAGAAGCAGGACTCTTCTTTGCTTCCTCAAGGCTCCCCTCCACTCTTGCAGCCTCAGGCAATTAATATCTGTCTTTCAATATTCACGGTGAGCTAATGTCTTTTAACATTATTATTTTAAACACTATTATTTTACATTGTAGGAATTTGATAAATGTATCATTGCTGCATAAAACAATGTAAATTCTTAAATGAAAAGCAGAAGACTTTAGTCTCTAGGTAGGAAGCATCTTCTAGCATTTTTGGAAAAATTAAATTCTATATGCACTATATCTGAGCTTTTAGTTATAAAATTTTTACTAAGTATGAGAAAAAATCTCAAAATATTCTTCAGGGTACCTACCTAGAACAATAACATTTCTTATCATTAAATAACAAAGTGAAATAATAAATGAGAAATAAGGGTATGGATTCTCTACTCAGAATTCTTGTCTTTGATCTGAAGGATCTTAGGTATAATGGCTGAGTTGAAGACCTCAGTGAGCTCACTGGACAGCTTCATACCATGATAATGTGTGTGTCTTCATAGATTCCTGTGTGGTCCTTTCTCTTCCAGGAGCATTAGCAAATCAGTAAGGCTGAAAATGCTGCATCTAAAGAAGGATCTTTGAGAATGGGAATCAAAGCCCTTCATAGCAAAGACATCTCTGCAAAGCATCTCATGAGGATCTCTGGGGGTGTCACATTTTCCTCTCAAAGGCAGAAGCTGAGCCTGTCCAGCAGCATAGTGCTAAAATATAGAAATCTCATGTCAAGTAATAGTTAATCTGGGTTAAGTTTCCAGTGTGGATAGTGCTAAGGCTCAGGTTAGTATAACTACAACTTCTGAAACAGGATAGATTACCTTTGCTCACAAGATGTGTATTTTCATATATTTCCATTCAGTTGAAATCAGTTATTAGTCATGGACAAAGATGATTCTCCCCATAACTCCCTATGAACACGTTTCCTTGAGTTAGAGCTAAGAGGCTCTTCAAAGTTTCCAGAATCTGTGGCTCTTTTCATAGTGCACTCATATTTCTTTCTTTCTATACTATTATGGGAGATTTGGCACCACAAATGTCATTTTTGTTCTTTTGATCTGAAGAAAACTGTATTTATTATTTGATTATTGTTTTATTATATTTATTTATTATTTGAGATTTGAATGACATTTTTCATCTCTGTTTCTGGCTGATAATTGGTAGTAATACATATGGATTGATGGCCTGCAATCTTAATTTTTCTTGTATTTATTTTTTCCTTTATTCTTCTCTCATGACATACATCCCAACCACAGCCTCCCTCCTCTCTCTCTCCTCCTTTCAGCCACATCCCAACCTCCACCCCAGATCTACTGCTGTTCCATTTTCCTTCAGAAAAAAGCAGGCCTCCCAGTGATACCAACTGAACACAGCATACCAAGATTTGAGGCTTGTTATCAATGCTGGATAAAGCAAACCAGTAGGAAAAAAGGGTCCAATATCAAGCAAAAGAGTCAGAGACACCCCATTGTCACTGTTGGGAGTTCAATAAAAAACTCAAGCTAAACATCAAGTAACCCATACCCAGGAAGACAAACATAATATGTACTTATAAGTGGATATTAGCTGTTAAGTAAATGATGATGATAATGATAATGATGATGATGATGATGATAAGAATACAATCCAAAGATTCAGAGAAGCTCAGTAATGAAGAGAGCTTTAGAGGGAATACATGTATCTCTCTGAATCCCAGGAAAAGGGAAATAAGATTTTTGTTGGTTGGAGTGGGGGCTGGTGGGGTAGAGGCAGAAAGGATCAGTTCAGGAGAGAGGGATGGAGGAAGAGACACAACTGGTATAAGTGGAAGCAGGTGTGGAAACCTAGTGTAGTGGAAACTTCCTGGAACTTATGAGGATGACCCTAATGAGAACTCCTATTAATGGAGGATATGGAGCCTGAACTGGCTATCTTTTGTAACTAGGCTAGGCTCCCAGTTGTGGGACTGGGACACTAACCCAGCCACAAAATCATTAATTCCTATGTGTTCTGCCTGGAAGATGCGCTATGGCAATGGTGGCTCAGAGCTTGTGGGAGTGGCCAGCCAATAACTGGTCTAAGTTGAGGACCAAGTCATGAGAGGAAGCCCACGCTCAATATGGCATAGATGACTAGGAACTGAAATCTGGATGGGTTAGAGACCTAGGGTAGAACCCAACAGGACTAACAATAACAGAAAAAAGGCAATGAAGTGATTCCTAATCATTTCTGCTATCGTGGTTTGAATATGCTTGGCCCAAGGAATGACATTGTTAAGAGTACCACAGTCATGTTGGAATAGCTGTGGTCTTGTTAAAGAAAGTGGGTTATTGTAGTTAGGGTTTCCATTACTGTAAAGAGGCATCATGATCAAGGCAAGCAACTCTTATAAAGGACAACATTTAATTGAGAATATCTTATAGCTTCAAAGATTCAGTCTACTATCATTAATGTGAGAAGCATGACAGTGTTCAGGTAGACATGGTGTCAGAAGACCTGATAAATCTACATCTTTATCCAAAGAAAGCTAGGAGGACATTGACCCCAGGCAGCTAGGAGGAGGGCCTCAAAGACAACCCCCACAGTGACACGCTTCCTTGAACAAGGCCATATCTACTCCAATAAGGCTGTGGCAGTCCTCATAGTGCCACTCCCTGGGCCAAACATATTCAAACCAGCAAATCTGCTATACTCATAAATCAGTGTTCAGTCCAATCTTCATCATATCAGTTCCCCACAGCAATTGATGGGAGGAGATATAGAAACCCACAGTCAAATATTAGTAGGAGCTAGCAGGAATCCTGCAGAAGAGTAGGAGCTAGAGGGGTCAAGGACTCCAGGGGAACAGGGCTTATACAATCAACTAAGCTAGGCTCAGTGAGATTCTAAGAGACTGAAGCAGCAATCACAGAGCTTTCATGGGTCTGGACTGGGAACTCTGCAAACTAGGATATCTTAACAATCCTAGTGTGTGTGTGTGTGTGTGTGTGTGTGTGTGTGTGTGTGTATGTGTGTGTATGTGTGTGTGTGTGTATGTGTGTGTGTATGTATGTATGTATATTGTATAAAGGTTAAACATCAATTTTCACCTAGTTGGAGGAGACAAGGTTGCTGCTAATGAGTCATTAATTTATAGGAGCAACTAGGACTTTAGGAAGAACTAAGATTAGCCCCACTGCTGGGAAATCACTTTTTCTCTCTCTGACCCTTATGCAAATTTGCATATGAAAATGAAAATCCAAGGAATAGATCTATAGGCAAATCAGCCTAGTCACAGGGAGAATTAAAAAAGGAAACATTGTTTCTAGATAAGAAACTATGTTTTTGTTTTTCTTGTGGGTCCCCCTATTGATTCACTTTATATTCTTGTTCTATTGTATTTTCAATATGATTTGTCAGTCCTTTTATTCACATAAATGATAAAATGATGCCTCATAACTTCTCAGTTTTCTAATCAGTAATCAGCAACACAGATATTATATCCTGAAGAGGCAGCCCTGACATCATCATTGAGCTTGCAAAACTCAATGTCAGGCTCTTCTTCAGACATTTTAATAAGATACCTTGATATTCTTCTGTGCATTGAGTCTTAAGAGGTACTGACTTTCCCTGTTGGAATGGGTGATTTTGATTGACTTTTGATTCTCATCAAATAGAAGCCAAATTATGATATGCCAATCTCAACATGACAGTTATTCTCCTGTAAATGGTGCTGTTTACTTGAGACAAGAAGAACAAGAAGTGAGAAAGATGCATGCTGTAGTAAAGTATCAACATTTTCAACCATGTAGCAAGAAAACATTGTTAAAGCAAAGGGGAGACATTTGTACAGGCTCCTTGGATACAGAGTTGATTGATCTTGGCTTATTTCACAAGACCTGCCTGAATAGTTACTTGAAAGTATGTGAGAATGCCTCACCCATTAACACAAGGTAACATCCTTTCAGTCCTTCTAGCACATATAGAGAAACAATTAGCCTCACACCTAGTATGTTGACTTCTTTCTATAGGGTAGCATATGTGCTTTCAGTGGATAAATATAGAATGCTAGAGAACTGTACGGGAATTGTTATGGAGCAATAACATATAAATTACTGCTCTCCAAAAAACCAAAAACCAAATCCAAAAACAAAACCAGAATAAACTGAGTATTATAACTCTTCTTCTATATATAGTTACATTTGTCGTCCATGACCTCTTTTGTCCTAGCCATGGTTATGTCTATGTCTATGCTTTGTATTTAGATGGTTTCATTAATTATGATTCTCAGTCTTAAAATTGAGTCATGTAGACAACCATATGGCATATAGTTAATAATGGTGATTTCATGTATGGGGTGAGTTAATTGCTCTTTAATTATGACTTAGATAAATTATTGTAGAGTTGTCAGAAACTAGATTCATTTACTTAATTAAGACAACAAAACTCCATTGTTCAACACTCATGGTAGCTGGCACATATGGTCTGACCTCACCCCTTCTAAAATATGGTTGATTGCTTTATACTTCTTATTTTCTGAAGAAATAAAATATTGGTAGATTTTTAAAAAAAGAAGTGTGTTCAAGCACTTCCATCCTGTTTCTATATGTACTAGAAACACCCTGTTTCTATACGTAATAAAAGCTGCATTTCCTAGCTGATTATTTAAAACAGTAATTGCTAAATAAAAGCATTATTTAACATATTAGTTACCTGTCTCAATGCTACATAAAGGCATCTTAAGGAAGGAATACCCTATTTAATTCATACTATCAACTCAGAGAAGGTATGAGGCAAAAGTTGGGTAAGTTACATGAGAACTGTAAGAACGTGCATTATTTAGTTTGAGGGTGAAAGAGTCTATAGATATTTGTTAGGTTCATTTGATTTATGGTGTAGTTTACCTCCAGTAATTCTCTGTTTAATTTTTGTCTCTATGACACAAACCTTCATACCAAGAATGGACAAAGCAACCTAGTAGGAGGAAAAGGGTCCTGAGAGCAGGCAAAAGAGTCAGAGGTACCCCGCTCCCAGTATTAGGAGCCCCAGAAAACCCAAGCTAAACAACCATAACATACTTGCAGATGACCTACCATAGACCCGCAGAAGTTGCATAGTTTCTGTTTCAGTCTTTTTGAGCTACTATGAGCTCCACTTAGTTGATTCTGTTGTTGTGTTTTCCTGGTGTCTTTGACCCCTTTGGCTCCCATAACCCTTTATCCACCTTTTCTGTGGGATTTTCTGAGATTCAGCTAATGTTTGGTTGTGGGTCTATGTATCTGCTCCCATCAGCTGGAGGAGGAAACCTTTCTGATGCTGATGATTGGGCTAGGCATCCATCCATGAGTATAGCAGAACATCATTAGGTATATTTATTGACTTTTTTGCCAGTCATGTTCGCCTTACCTTTATTAAGGCACCCTTTCCTTCTGGATATTAAAGGTAGTCACTATGGTTTCCACTTTGTTTCTACCGATCTCGTGAAGGGTGTTTGATGCATGAATGTCGGCCCCAATTGGTATGTCTCTGGAGAGATGATTCTCAATTCACAGAAGACTGACTTGGCTACATTTTAGAGGTCTTTTCTCTTCACTAGTTACAGAGGCTGAAGTATACTTCTAAGACTTTAATCAAGTGTACCAGATGGTCTTGCACACACATTGTCCTTCTCCCAAGAGAGGAGTTTGACACACTGGTTCTCTAGAGGAAGCAATAAAACTTACTGTGTGGACAAACTCATTCCTAGAGGAATTAGCATATCTGGCATCTATAGAGAGGTAGCCATGAAAGTTGGAAACTTGTTACTCAGGTTGTTGTTAAGGGTAAAAGGTATTTTCTCACACGAGTTTTCCAAATAAGGAGCCACATGAAGAGACTTTCTGAGAAGAAAGAAGGAAGGGATTTTTCAAGTGCCTTTTCTACATTGATCTTTGAGGAAGGTGTCACTGAAAGCACATCTTCTGGTCTAGAGACATATATGAGTAGTGTCTAAAACCACAGAAGTGGTGAATCAAAAGCCAACTGTAAAGGAGCCCTAGAATTAGAACACTCCATGCAAATTCTTGGTTTTGCCCTTCTCAAAGAGGAGCTGAAGGCTGGAGATTCCTGTCTGAATATGGTCAGTTCTCTGTAGCCGGGACCCATGACTGAGTTGTCCAGAGATTTTCCACTTGGTATAGAGGCCTCTTATCTTTGTTCTCTAATGTTCTATCTCTGGTCTAAGAGTAGAGGTTTATTTGGTGCCTTGTTGGGTAGAGGTAGATTCAGAAGCCCTCCTCCATATCACCAGACTTATTCTGGGGGACTTACACTGATGAATTGGAAGCAAAATTTTTCCTTCTTTTCTTTAAGTCTTTCTAGAAATTAGAAATCAGAGAGTATAAAATATCTACTAAAGTTAGACATGGCATCAGAGAATTGTGCACGAAGTAAATGTAATAGAGTACTGTCTGAAAAGAAAAAGAATGACTTGTTTAAGAGTAATAAATGTCTCTTAAAAGAATAAATGGATATTTGTAGTGATTGAAGTCAACTGGGAAATGATGGTTTGTGTGTTCCAAGAAAGATACAGTGAGAAATTTAGTCGATGTTTTGCAATCCCTAAAGGAGCAGGAACATGCACACACACACACACACACACACACACACACTTGCTGAAACCCAGAGTCATGTATTGATATGATACATTGAAAACTGGGGAATTATTTTATAGAAATGTTTATTATACAGAAAATATATTGCTACTTAAAGAACCAAAGTTCTTCAATTTACATATTAATTTCTTTCTGATATGAGTGCCTTTGGATGGTAACTTACTCAAAATACTCTCAGAATAGATGTAAAATCACATTAGAAAAGATCTTTAATGATTTACAGGTATTTTATGCAAATTTAAATGTGCCTTTCTTCTTCTTTTGACTTAATCATTCAGTTTAAAGTTTCCTCTAATTATTACCTGAATGTCAACTTCTTAATGTACTTCATATGTGAACTTAAAAAATGCCATTAAGATAAAGTTAAAGATAAGTAATGGACCAGTATAAATTAAAATATTCCTTCTTTTTCACTAATAATTAAGAACTGAATGCATAATTATGTATTATGTTTATAAATATGTATCTGTAATAATTAATGTAAAAGATGCTCTGTCTATAATGAATAGTGATAAAATATATTTTCTTCCAATTTTCCTATTATTAAGCCAGTTATTTAAAAATATTTAAATACTTTTGCTCATATAAACCTTGGACTTTATATCCTACTACAGAGATACTTGCACATCCACATTTAGTGTTGCTCTATTCACATTAGAAAGGATATGGAATCAACCTAGATGTCCATCATCAGAAAAAAAAAGGGATAAGAAAAATATAGTAGACATAGAGAATAAAGTATTCCTCAGCTCTAAATAAAAATGAAATGATGCAGCTTTCATAATTTGTATAGAACTTGAGAAAATAGTACTGAAGGAGGTAACTTGGGACCAGGAAGAGGACCATGCCTTACATTCACTCTCACATGGGAATCTTATCTTCAAATCATTTTGTTTTATTTAGTTTGGAGATCAAGTGAAAGCCAGGAAAGAGAAAATGGCTTTTGTGGGAGAATGTTAACAGAGGGGAAATAGTAGAATACAAGTAAAATGAAAGTAGTGAATCATAACACTGCCCATGGACTGGCTTTCAAATGAAGGGATGTAGGAGTATGGGGGAGTCAGGAGGTGTAGGAAGGGATAATGCAAAGGAAGTGAGTATGAAAAGCCATATTGGCAAGTTTACTACCTCATAACCAATCTTTAAAAGTTGAGTATAATGATAGAACAAACTGAAATGATATAAGAAAGAGGAATACTAAGGGTTAAAGGGTTAAGTGGGAGTTGGGGAATAAGGGGGAAAGAAGAGTCAATGAGTGAGTTAACTAATGCTCTATGAAAAAGCCTTGTAGGAACTAACTAGTCAACAAACTAATTTCAAAATGAAGCTTTAAAAAGTTTGAAGGGAATTGCCCTACATAAGTCATCAACATTGATCTTGGAATACATGGGTTTTTAAACAAAAATTACAGAACAAGGCATGGGATAGCTTACTATAAGTTATTGTTCAAAGAGTTTCCTGAAGCCTCCAAAGCAAGGCAGGCTATGGCCATTCCTCTTGCTTTCCCACTAGAACTTAAGGGTCAGACCTTATTGTTGAAGGTACTGCACAGCTTGACTATAGAACCTGTGAAGCATCCTTCTTGAAAACTTGAAAGACACCAAGAATCTCACCAAACACTGGCCCCTACATGCTGTAATACTGACCGTCCAGATCAGATGTAACCCTGGCACACTCGTGTCATGACTAAGTAACCGACCGCTTTCTTACTGGTTTTGAGGCAAAGAACATTAGAGGGAATTTGCTTCTTTGGTCTGTAATTCTTGTTAAAGTTCTGTGGTTCTGGAGTTCATAGGCTCTAGGGTATAAGAGGGAATTTTCATTTTACTAAATGGTCTCATTATCAAATTGACTTTGAAATGTCTATACTTATGCCCACAGACCTGGTTCTCTCTCAACCTTTGCCATAGAAGCTTATTTTTGCAATTGATAGCAGTCAACTTTTAAAAATTCCGAGAATGGCAGAGTAAGGGACATTTTTATTTCCCAACACCCACAGTGAACCCAAGCCTTAGCAAGTATTGTGAATAAGGAGGCAGAAGGAATGCATGAGTTAGATGGTGTAGGGCATGTGGGATCTTGTTATCAGGCAGACATAAGAACTGGTAAGGTTGAGTTAGCTCTTTTTTTTTTTAATTAGATATTTTCTTTATTTACACTTCAAATGTTATCCCCCTTCCTGGTTTTCCCTCTGGAAAAAATAACTTATTCCTCCCCCCATCCCACCCCCAACTCCCCTTGCTCTCCAACCTACCCTCTCCTGATTCCTGGCCCTGGAATTCCCCTACATTGGGGCATAGAACCTTCACAGGACCAAGGGCCTCTCCTCCCATTGATGACTGACTAGGCCATCCTCTGCTACATATGCAGCTAGAGCCATGAGTTCCTCCACGTGTACTCTCAGACTCCTGGAATCTTAAAGACTTTATATTTGCAGGAGTCGAGCTGTCACTCCCTAGCCATTTCTGTACCTGTTCTGGAACACATAACCAGGACACCCCACTGAGAGGGCCTGGGGCCTTTGTCATACAAATAGAGCATCAGCTAATGTCCCCAAATGAGTGTATAGGAAACACCTAGCCCTAAATCCCACCCTACTCTTCAATGTTTGTAAAGTCCCTGTCTACATGGAAAGAGCTCACAAGTTATTTCACTGAAGTCCATCTGAGAGTGGTTGTTTTTACTGACCTGTAACATTTGGGTACCAGTTCTCTCTCCTGAACCATTCATTATTGTACCTTGGACATGCTTGGCTGGCCAGGCTCACACTGGCACAGCTGCAGCCCCTGTCACTGTCTCAGTAGCTGATGAAAGACCCAAGACCTTGGCTACATGCTCTGTGCAGGCCACCTAAACCTCCTCACTTCTCTTCTAAAAGCTATAATACTTTCAGTATTTCTGGCTGGATCTGAGCCCCATGGAACTTAGCTGTCCTGGTTTCTCCTTGCCTTCCAGGCAGAAAATAAATGACAGATGGTGAGGGCTGAAAGTGGCTGTAAGTTGGCTCTTGGATATGACATGACCAATACAATCACACATTCGTACTGCAGCTATAGTTGCCAGTTAAAATTTTGGCCTAGATAGGGTAACAAATCTCCAGGCCTTGCGTCTTACAGAAGAGCCATTAGTAGTATAGAGTTTCTGGGAAGGAAGAATCAGTTCCCATACCTTGTGTGTATGGACAACACTAACTTTACTTAGTGGATTATTTAGAAAGTAGACATGGAGAGTAGAATGGAAGTGCGTTGAGGGGACTAGAGAGAGAGTTAGAAGGAAGAAATGGAGTAGAAATGATTGTATTTCATCACATAGATATATGAAATTCTCCAAAGTAAAGAATGTGTAAATGCATTGCTTTAATAGAGAGAAATTAACAAAGTTGTCTTCTTTATACTATTAGTGATAAGAATACCCACCAATTTTCTCTTAGGTAGAAGTGCTAGTTGAATACAAAGCATAATGATGTTCTGTGGTGAGAATCTTGAGTCTGAGGCAATATCCTTCCTCTAAACAGGCTTATGAAAATTAAGAACATTTATGTACAAGAGATCACATTTGTCCTACTTTAGGGCAATGGTTACTTTGAATTTCAAAGAAACATACTTACTTTCCCTAAACTAAGAACAGAAATGTCCACAGCACTCTAAACTACCTAGTACCATACATTCTTTCCAGAAATAAGGCTTTCTTCCAGTTTTCATTTCTTCTTTCTAGGGAGATCAGTGGCTGTGTTTGCTCTGAAGTATGATTTTCATTCTTTGTCATCTCACTTCCTGAGCAATGCTAAAATTGGACCGTGTACATTGATGGCAGTAGTTACCTCTGGAGTCAAAGAGTGCAGGCCTTTCTCTGTTAACAGTGTGATAAATAAAACAGTACATGACTTATTTTCAGATCACTACACTGTTCTGGTACTTCTGCCAACTTGACCAATACTGAGGAAGAACAGCGAAGGGATTTCTTTGAAAGGATGCCTCCTGTTGAGCCCCAGTGCATCAGTGATTTATGTTTCTGCTCTTTGATGCAAGCTTTCAGCAGCTATTGCTGGGCACCCCATGTTGACTCCCCTTCGAATTTATCACTATTGAGAAAAATGCACAGGCAAGTTGGAAGGTAGTTTCCTGTTGCTTATGGCTAAAATCCATGCCCACTGCAGCTCCTCTGCTGTTGCATTTCCCCAGTAGAATATTTGCTAGAAAGAGAGCTAATGCATTCAAGTAGTTTAGAGATATTGCTAAAGGGGCTAGAACTGGATGGGGGTGACCTAAACCTCATTCCAAAACAAGAAAGTCAGTGATGAACTGTGGTGGGGATAATTGGAAATCCAGAAATGTTGCATTAATTCTTAAAGTAAAGGCCACAAAGATTCAAGTCTTTGAAAGGACTTTAAATTGTTGAAACCCTTCTACACTCAGTGTGTTTAGGAATCCCTTTCTTCTTCTGCAGTGCTACTCCAACAATTTCCCTTAATCTATTCTACAGCACTAACATTTTTCCTGGATTAATCCCTTGTAATTTAAACTTCCAAATATTAATCATTTTTTAGTAATAATTATATTGGCCATAAGCACATTTTATCAGCCATTATACTTCACTGTTCGTACTTACAGCAAACCCCAGCAAAATTAATTAATACTCATGGCCACAAATTTCTTTCTTGCCATATTCCTTAATTTCACTGTAACATGTCACAATCATCACTCTAACTGATTTTCTGTGATTTCATAATGATATACTATTATAGTTTTTGCCCAAATTGATTCCTAATTCATAGTGCTTTTGGAGAGGTAGTGGATCCATTGAGATTTGGAGTGTACTAGGAAGGACTTAGATCATTGGGAGCTTGTGCAGAAAGGGTATATTGTGCCTGCTGGTTCTGGGGGCTGTTAGGAAGTGAGCAGATTCCTATGTTACTTTCTCAGGTCTTACCCAAGCCTAAAAGGTACAACCAGCTGTGACCTGAAATCTCTGAAACTATGTGCGCAAAGAAACATTCCCTTTGATACTGCATTATTAAACAGTGATTTTTTTTGCCATTTTATGCTTTTTTTTTTATAGCTAGATATGATACACTGTGTAAGTGAAGGTGATGTAGATCGGACTTTGATATATGATAGCGTTGGAAGACATTTCTCACCCATGAGATTAGCCTTGGCATTTTTAATGAACTTGTGCTTCTGGACTGTGAAGAAGTGATTCTCAATTCCTCAGTAGATGGGACAGGATGATTAGAGTAGGCTCAATTGGGGGTTATTCGTTATTATATGTTTTGAATATTTCTTGTCTTCCTCACATCAGAAACCCCATGAAAGATTAGAGTAAGCTGTAGGTCAATACTTACCTCCCTCATGTTAGTTAGAGTCTAGTAAAATCCTAGCAGTTAGCGATCTTGTTAAATAGTTTTGTTTGGGAGAGGACCTCAGAGAACAGAAAACCCTGAGGGTATTCCAAGATGTGACATTTTCCTGTCACCTTGAAGGGAATATGACTTTTTTCATTCATGACTAGGATAGGTGGACCACCAGGGGATCAGACTCACAAAAGTGTGGGGTACACTCTGATAATCTGAGATTTTATATCTCCTACTTGTGCATGGTGAGCCTCCAGCAATTTTTCAATTACAAGTTAGCTCTTCCTATTCTGAAAACATTTCCCACAGAGATTTCTGCCTGTGGGCTGTTATTTTATGCATTCACTTGTCAGATTTAGAGGAAATGATTTGCCTTGCGACCTCATTTCTACTGCAGATCTAGAGTTGTTAATATCGTAGATTTCTCAGCTTTTGTTATTAGGATTAAATGAATACCGAAAACTTCTCTTATGTTAGATTTGAAATGCTAAGTCAGAAAAAAATACTGGCTGAAAACCTCTTGGATTATTTTAGGGATTTTATAGCATTTGAATGCTTGAGAAGATAAAATAGATTTATAGATTTGAAAAATCCCTTATTCAATTAACTTACCTAGGCTCAGGAAATTTTAATAGTTGAGCATGATATTTTAAAATGAATTCTGTGGTTTAGAGTGATTTTGAATCATTTTTCTACTAATTAATCTTGTCATCAACTTCCTTATTGTGTGATTTTGAATAATTAAATCATTCAGCATTTTTTTTTTTCATTCAAAATATCACTTGTAAGGCAAGGAAATAACTCAATATAGACACATGGTAGCAAGCTTGACAACCTAAGTCAATTTCTGGAAATCATACAAGCGGCAGGAGAGAAATGGCTGTTGTAAGATGTTTTTTGGTCTACACATGAGCACATGTACACATGTGTGTGCACATACACATTAAATAAATTAATAAACAAATAAATAAATTTTAATTCTACCTGTTGAAATTGTGTGATTAAATAATAAACCACTTACATTATTTATGATAACTTAGTTTCAAACCATCTCATGATATAGGGGTCATAATATTTTTGTTATAATGAATAAGATATAAATGTTCATATTTTTGCCATGGCCTATCCTTGATGTTCCTCTTTCTGTGCTTCTTTCTGAGTTGATAGAAGAGAAAGTATCATGTGAGACAGAGTGGTACATGCCTGTAGTTACTCCACTTGGGAGACAAAGGCAAGAGGATAAATAATTCAAGACCATCTTCATATAGAAGAAGTTTGAGGCCATCCTGGGTTACACCAAACTCTGTCACAGAAAAAAGAATAACGACAAAAGAAGAGATAATGTCTATAAATAAATATTAAGAGCATGAAAAGGATCAATGAGCTGGGGTGGACCACTGGCTCACAACATGGAAAACAAGGGAACATCATTCCAAGGTGTAAATTTTGATATGTTAAGGGAGGAAAGTGTGATTACAACATGTGCAAACATGTGTGATAATTTCCTTTTCAATGTAGTATGTCAGTCACTTTTAATTCAATCAAGACAGAGTTGGGTTTTTATAGATATACAAATCTAGTTCTTAATATTAATTCTACTTCAATATGACAAGCAGTAAAACTCAGAAAGAGTTAGCTAGAAATGACCAGAAGACTTGTGTTTATCATATTCTCATTTAGATAGTTAAATAGTATCATTCTACTTGAATCTTATTTAGAATATGATCTTATTCTCCAGCTATACTCATTGCCTGATGATAAAGGCAGTGTAGATTGTAGCTTTCTCTACAGAACACATAGACTTTTCATAGTATTATAAGAAATGCAATTAATCCAGGTAGCATTGAGTCTCAGTGTACCATATTGAGTCTCAGTGTATATTTAATCTTTAAAACCACTCAGAAATAATCAGCTCAGGCTTGGAGACAGTTTGTCCCCTAAGAAGTTTATTTGCTGGAAGGTATATGATGTGGTTTCAGAGATGGGAGCCTGGAGAATATAAGCACATAGAGCTTTTATCCTCATTAGTGAATTATTAGTGCTTTCTTATAAAAGTGGGTCAGGTCATGTGACACTTGATTAGTTTCCATGAGAATAGGCTATTATAAAATTATGTTGTTCTATATAGTTGATTCCTTTGTGGTTACTCAGTTCCCTTTCTATTTCTCTCTCATGTTTTCATGACACTATCATGGAATTCTTTGAATCCTTCGCAATTTCTTAAATGACAGGCAAAGTGAATGTCTTTACTTTATAGACAATCAGCTTTAGCTGTCCTGTTTATAGGAACACAACAGGTACTTAGGAATGAAGTTGATATGGAGGAATAAGATACTGTTATAGCAAGACCTGGAAACAAGAAAGAGGCTTTGGAATTGGATAATGGGAAGAGGCTGTGAAACTTTAGCATTCCGAGGACTATAGGATGATGTGAAGAGGGTATAGAAGGCAAAAGGACTAGAAAAGAGCTAGAACTTCTAGAGTTCTGAGTGGAAGCCAACAGAACATGAATAGAAATGTGCACAGCTATAGTTCTGCTGGCAAAAATCTCAGGTGGCAATAAGGATTGTTCCTTGTCTTATCAGCACATAGAACTCAGCTGCTTTGTGTTTGTGCTCTAGAGCATTATAAGAAGCCAAAGTTTTTTTTTTGAGAGCTAAAACTGTGTCATATTTTTATTTTAGGCTATAAAAACAAAATTAGGCAAGCAAACAACAGAAAAACTCAAAATAGGTTCACATGATGTATATCCATCTTTTCCAGGAAAGCAGAACGGGCCGTACCACAAAGAATAGATTTAATTGATGGAGGTTAGTTTTCAAAGTACATTAAATACTATCAATTAACTTCAAGAGAACCTAAGATTTTTTCACCTTGCTCTAAATGAGTTGACTTTTGTTATATTCTCAAAAACATAAAAATGCCTCAGTAATCTCAGTTATTAAGTTTGATCTTACTGGAAATTCTTAACCACAATTTTCCTTCCTAAAATGATGTCATGGTGCCTTGTACATACCTCTAATCACATAAGGGCAAGCACAGCTAATGCAGGTAGACTTCAACCTGTTCTACCAGCTGAAAACAACTTTGGTTTTTTTAGGAAAGAAACAGCTACTCCGTTCAGTAGTTGGTTTTCATAATTGTTCTCCAATTGCTACATGAGGAAACTACTCCAAAAGAACCAAATGCAGCAATAGAAGGACATGCATTAGAGAGGATGTATGGATTAATGTATCTCACAGAGCTAGAGTTAGGATGCTAGGTAGAACAAACTGGTCTTTAATGATCAATTTCCTTTCCCTTAAAACCTTAGTGATTCTACTAAGAAAATACAAAACCATAAGGCTGTAAGTAAATGAGTCATGTTTAGGCTATTACAGGGAGGCCATCCTCACGGCCAGTCACTGCTCACTGATGCTGGCACTTGGCTGGGTTTTGATCCTTCTTTGGGTCATAGTCTGGATCATTTTCCTCATCTCCTTCATCTTCTCCTTCCTCATCAGCTTCTTCCCCTTCTTCATCATAATCATCATCATCATCGTGCTCAATAACTTTTCCAGTCAAGTATAACACTGATTTGGGGATTATACGCTCACGTAAAAAGTGACCAGTTTCAAAGTCTGCAGCCAGTATTGCCTCAGCATCATCATCCAGATCTCCATTCTCAGGAACTTCAGGAGGAGCAAAAAAAAAATTAAATAAGGAATTATTGGACACTGTTTTAGTCACAGTAACGAACTGTCCCATGTCCCTTATGTTTCCGCTTCTTCTTAATGGTCTTCAAAGTAGCATTCTCCCCCTTTTTCCCAATCTATCTGGCACCCGGTAAAACCCATAATTTCTGGTCCATCAAAAGAACTGGGATCAGAATCATCTGGTTCTGACCTCATCCTGTAAATCTTTGTTAACACTTCATTTGTGAAATATTCATTGGGTTCAAAGTGAAATTCTAAGATAAAACTCATAGGCTGGCCAGCATCTGAAAACTTCACTCTAATATCTTTCAAGTGCTTCAGAACAGGCTCATCATGTTCCTGAACCATATTACTGAGCAAATCAACATTCTTAAAAACTGTCAACCAGCATTCAGGAATTCCTTTGGGGTCTTCTTTTTCTTCATCCGTTTTCTCATCTTCAATCTTGGCCTTTTCTTTCAGCTCCTCCGAAATTTCATCTTCCTTATCTGGTTTCCATTCACATTTTTCTTCTGTAGGTTCATAGATTGCATTAATGATCTCAAATCACTTGTCAAATAAAGACTGATAGAGAACAGCATACTTTCTCCTGAGATCATGAACTTCCTCATAGAATTAGACTTCTATATGTGCACATTTAACTTGAAGATTCTTGAGAGCCTTCATTTGTCTTTTGACTACCTTAGGCAAGCTTTCAACGTATCCTGTTGGTGTGTCTACCAGACCATCAAGTCTTTCTTGAAGAGCTGCAGGAATCTAAGGATTCTGCATCATCTGAACAGTTAGCTGATGTGCTTTGATTTTTGTCTCTTCACCAGCTTCTTCTCCTACTTCTTCAACATCTTCCAAATCTTGATCAAGTTTAGACTGCTCTTTGTTGTCAAAGTCTGCCGTCTTGTAAAAAACTCCAAATATCATTCCAGAAGGCTTGGATGCAGAGCTGGGTGACCAGAGCTGTGCAGGCAGTGACTCAGGGTGGTGGTGGCGGCAATGGGAGGAGCAGGCAAAGACAAAGTTTTTAATGATGAAATTTTGCAGAAATTTTTGAACAGTAAAACATTAGATGATTGCTTGGTAACATTTAACTCTGTGTTTAAATGAGTAAAGAAAGGAATGGTTTGAAAAACTATAATTAAAGGGGAAGTAAAATGATAGATGAGCCCCTTACAATTGTAACATGTATAGCTGGGTGAAGAAAAGAGCAAAGAAAACAAAAATGTTAAGGTGAAGTCAAAAGAAATGAGATTAAACTGGAGCCTACTGCTGGGCATAAGGACAATGTGGCAAGGAGCATGAAGCTGGTCAAGTGAGACTCCTTTATTCATGGGTCCATCAACCTAGTATAAAATTGACCCAGGATTCTGTCCACAGGCTTACTGTCCAGGGCTGCTTTGGGAATCTGATCCTTACTTTCTTGGAAACTATTCAGCAGTCATTCCAGCTGTGGATCACATGCAGATACAACTGTTGCTGCTGCTGGTAGGGGAGGAAGCTGTACTCTGGTGGCATCTGTGTCGTGCTAATTAGGTAGACAGACAGAGTGAAAGAACTACAGGCTTATGATTAATTTCACTAACATTTTATGGATGTCTAAAAAGTAGGCATGTAGGTAGACTTGTCACAGGGAAACTCCTCTAAGAGATGTGGAAGTCAACTATCTGCAGTATTGAACACTAGCTGGAGAATTTCACAGGGTATCAGCTGTAACACTTGGCTTCAGGTACATGAACTCAGATTAGCAAATGCACAAAGTCCACCATGTGTGGAAGAGTAGATGCCATACCTGTAGCTCTAAAATCTGACGTGACTTTCCAGCTTTTGACCTTGCTGGGGTTCTGTTATGCTTTTGTATCATTTGAAGATTTTTTTTTTCATTTTGGGACAAGAATGATTTTTTGTACTTTTTGGAAGAGTCTATCTAATGTCTAGAAAACTGTTTGCCTTTTTTTCATTTTTTCCAAGCATATAGATGTAAACAGATTGTCTTGTATCTCAGATGGGCCTTGAATGTCTCGTGGGATACTGGAAAGGTCTAAAGCTTTGGACTGTTTAGGCGGGATAAAAATAGAATTGTGGAGAGAATGGACATCTCCAAACCGGAACAAGATGCTTTGGTTGAAGATGATTTGTGTCTTAAAAGCCTGTGTGCTAGGAACGTGGTCTCCAGTATACTGTTGCTAAACAGGCTGGAGTCTTTGTTTTCAAATTTTATTTTTTTAATTTTTCAAACAAAGTCTCACTATATTTCATACAATAGTTTTGAAATCTATCCACAAAAACTTCTCAGGTAACTGGTACCATAAACGTCTGCCGCCACACCCTGATTGTGGTAGTGGAAATATTATGGGGTGGGACCTCATGGAATGGAGTTGGATCTGAGTCTTATGAAGTTAATTTCTGTTACAGTTATAAGCAGGCTGGGAACCTCCTCTAGATTTGTTTCTAGCCACAACATGAAGTACCCTTATACCCACCACCATCCTTTTGATGCCATTTGCTAAAAAATATGACCCATTAGATCTGAACCAATGATGTTTCCATCTCTTTGATCTTGACTATGAGACAAAGTTCTTTTATTATAGAGTACATAGCCTCAAGTTTTTTGTTATAGCTGTAGAAAATGAATTCAGGTACCATGGATGTCTTTCACATAATATTTGGCTAATTAAGATAAAGTCCAGAATGAGCATGAAACACTTTAATCAACTTTCAATTGCAAAAACAACTTTGCTAGTGGTATTCATAAAACTCTAATCCCATTTTTCAGCACCAAAAGTATAGTATAAACATTGCTTCAAATTTGACAATTATGTGTAATTAATTCTACATCTTTGTATGAATCTATCCCACTGTATTTTGGCCTGTGGTCTTGACATAAAACTCATCATCCTACGCAAACAGAGATGCTAATGGAAATCTTTGGTTACTAATAAGTGTGTACTGTCTGCTAGTCTTATTCTTGATAATGGACACTTCAATTTTGTTTTAGTTAGGATTTCCATTATCATGAAGAGACACCATGGCTATGGCAATTTTTATAAAGGAAAACATTTAATTGGGCCCAGCTTACATTTTTTTTTTCTTATTAGATATTTTCTTTATTTACATGTAAATTTTCCCTTTCCCAGGTTCCCCTCCAACAAACAAACAAACAAACAAAAACAACAAGAACAAACTCCTTTTGCCTCCCCCTTCCCCATGCCTGCCACCCCACCCTCTCCCACTTATTGGCCCTGGCATTCCCCTACACTGGAGCACAGAACCTTCACAAGGCCGAGGTCCTTTCCTCCTATTGATGATTGCAACCATTCATTGAACTGAGTACACTGTCCCCAATGAAGGAGTTAGAGAAAGGTTCTATGGAGCTGAAGGGTTTGCAGCCCCTTAGGACGAACAACAATTACTAACTAGTACCCTCAGAGCTCCCAGGGACCTAACCACCAATCAAGGACTATACAGAGTGGGACTGAATGTTCTGGCAGCATGTGTATAGTAGAGGATTGCAAATCCAGCTTAAATTTTTTAAGTTTAGTTCATTATCATCATGCAGGCATGTAGGCAGACTAGGTTCTGAGAGTTCTACAATGGATTAGCAAGTAGCAGGAATAGAGCCTGGCCTAAACATTTAAACCCTCAAAGGCCCCTGCTCCCTCAAGTGACAAACTTCATACAAGGCTACACCTGCTCCCAAAAAAGTCATATCTCCTAATAGTACCATTCTGTGAGCCTATGGGGACCATTTTCATCCAAACCACCATATATCTATACAACATATCGCCGTGTAACTCCTGTTTGTCTTAATAAAACACATAAAAGATCTTGAATATTTAATTATCCATGTCAATGTGGAAATTATAAATTGTCTTTATAATTAGAAATGTATTGCATCCTTTAAATGAGAAAGAGGTTCTAAGTACTTCTCACATTCCAAAATCAAAGCAAAGTTGTTTGTCGCAATTTTGAATATATTGTCGTTCTCTAAGCCTTCAGTGTTTACATGGAAAGAGATTACTTCCCTTGCACAGAGGAGTCCAAATGATCTTTGCTTGAATATGAATTTCTCATTCATTTAAGTACTTTATTATGTGACTGCTTTGAAATTATGCTTTAATTAAACAATAATTTAAGATAATGTACCATGAAGATATTAAAAGAGTTCCATCAACAAATCAATCATAAGATAACCTACCTGAAGTAGGGAATAATTAGTAAATATGATGTTACAAGATAAAAAAAGTACTTTTGTTTGAACTTTGTTTTTTATATTCGATAAAACAATCTGAGATTTTGGAAATTTTTCTTTCTGTTAAATTTTATTATGATTATTTTGTCACTATATCTTAGTTTTTAAAAAATTGAGTTCATATGTGTATAGCAATAATATGTGGTCAGCTTTATTCCTCTATTCCTACACAACTCCTCCAATTTCTCCAACATGAACTAGTTCCAACTTTGCCTCTTTTTATAAACAACCAAATCCAGTTAGGGCTGCCAATATGTACATGGATGTGGGACCATCGATTGGAGCATGGGGAACTAATTAGTGTTTACATCCTGAACAAATAATAATTCCCTTTTCCAACAACTCTTTTTCAGCAACAGCCACTCATGGTGTGGACAGGTTTTAACTCACTGAGTTTCAGTCCAAATTTGCCAATTCTAGTTGAAAACCTTCTTCATAACACGTAAACAATGTAAGTTTTGGATTAGATTTTTGTTGCTTTTGATTGTTACCTGGGATATAACTGTTTGAAGTTGTCAGTGTTTGGATGTTACAAATGCAGGCTTTTTCCTTGCTTTCCCACTCTGCTTATTTCAACTCCTTCCTGTTTGTTCAATTTTCAATGTTAATTGATTAGTTAAATGTCATGTACATTGTTTCACTTTGACAAGTGACCCAGAAATTTAGAGGCTACTATAGTAGTAGCTCAAGGGATACGGAGTGCTGGAGTGCTGTTTGGACTGAGGGTAGACTTTGTCATTGTCTTTATCATGCTGTTTGGCTGGCACCCATTATTCTCTTTCGATGCTTTCTCTTTACCATGGTGAAAGCCCCTTGTGTTCTCTTTGCCACAATGGTTTGAAAGCTCAGAAACCATAGCCAAAACAATCTATTCTTCCTCAAGTTTGTGTGTATTAGATATTTGTAACAGTGACAGGGTGTGACTAATACAGATTATTTGATTCTAATTACAGTATTGGAAAGGAAGACTACATATTGAAAATACTGAAAAGTAATTTTTGGATTCTTAAAAAGGAACATGAATAATATTTTCTATAGGAAGGACTATGATAGTGGTATGAGCCACAATTTATTGATCACCTAGTAGGTTTCCAGACGCTGTTATTTGCTCTAAGAATATTAATCTATATTTCTAACATTTCTGCAAGGTAGCTATGATTATCCTCATTTGACAATGGAAAAAAATGTCTAAGCCTCATGGGGTTTATTCCATTGACTGAAGTCTCACAGCAATAAATTCAAAGGCTGACTCTTACATCAATATTCCTTTCTAAAAAATTTCCATAGAACTATACTATTGCCAGATGATCAATAATTATATTATCAAAGCTTCTCTCACCCATGAAAAATATCTCTGTTTTATTCATGTAGTCACATGCTTTTCCCAATGCCAGATATCTTTCCAGTAAAGGGAAAAGAATAATCCTTTTTCTTTTTACATTTATTTATAAATTTCCAGAATTCAATTTACATAGGGTTTGATAATATTAAAACCTTTCTATGCTTTCCTGATTCAGCCTTCTACCCTTCTAAGTTTGTATTTATTTTTATTTTTAAGATCAATTTGCCCTGTCCAAGTATTCTTGAATATGTGGTCTTCCACTAGAAAGTGGTTAGAGTACCATGGGCTACAGTCTAAGAGGGTACTGTCTTCATCTCTCTCAGCAGCTGACAGTTACAAATAGCTCCACAGCTTGGGGTGGTATTGTGTGCCAATTCCTTTATTCATGCTTGTATTTGCTCTGGATTAGGTTTTCTTCATTTTTTTTATATGCTGGTGGGACCACAGTGAGTTAACATGACCAGCTGCCTGCTGTCTCCACAAGATGTTTCTTTGTAGTCATCCATTGCCTCAGGATCATCAACTTTCTTCTTTTGAAATGATCTCTGAGCCACAAGGGTGGATGGATGGGTAAAATGTATATATGTTCCCTTTAGAACTAAGAATTCTGAATTTTCATACTATTTGTGCCTTGACCAGTTGGTCTTACTGTGCTAATCACCACCTGATACAAATAAAAGCTTCTGAAATGAAGGTCGCAATATGTATTGCTCTATCAGAATAACCATAAACATTAGGAGTTGATTTAAGACACTGTCCACTTAGTAATATTTACTTATCCCAGGTAATCTGAGAAAGTTGAAAAAGAATTGTGTCTATAAGCAACATTACTGGATACTCTTTATTATAATCATCGATGAGTATTATATTTGTTGCAACTATAATATTTTGAATAAAAATCACAATTATCATTCACATGATTGAAAGTGTAAGGTAGCAATACCACTTACACCTGAAACACATGTGGTCAAGCCATGCTACCAACTCTACTAAATGTAGATCTACTGGCTTGAAATTATATCTTATATTTAGAAATATATTAACAGCAAACAATTTTGTACACATTAACCAGAAGATATAAAATATAATAATTAAGGAACATAGATGATGTTATATCTTTCTTGCTAAAGAGTTATAAAATCACTGTCTTTGATAAGAATAAAAGCTTTTTTCACACATTTTAGAATAGGAACTGGCTAAATGCTCATCTCTTCCTTTGCATTTCAATTTTTATATAGACTCCCATTGAACCACAAAAACTTCCAGTATATGCAATTTATTTCACAAATTTATTTCCTTCCTTCTTTCTTCCCTCCTCCCACATCCCCTCCTTCTTTCTTTCCCTTTCTTTCTTTCTTTCTTTCTTTCTTTCTTTCTTTCTTTCTTTCTTTCTTTCTTTCTTCCTTCCTTCCTTTCTCTCTCTCTCTCTCTCTCTCTCTCTCTCTCTCTCTCTCTTTCTTTCCTCTCTCTCTCTCTCTCTCTCTCTTTCTTTCCTTCTTTCTTTCTGTTTGTTTTTGTTTGTTTTTGAGAGAGGGTTTCTCTACATAGTACTGTCTATCCTGGAACTCACTATGTAGACCAGGGTGGTCTCAAATTCACAGAGATCCACTTGCCTTGGGTTCCTGACTGCTAAGATTAAAGGTGTGCTACTTCACAAATTTCTGTAACATATCTTCCTAGTTATCTCAACCTTCTCAATGTTTACAAGGAACTATTATAGTACTTGAAGGTGGCATACCCAACTAAATCTGCATACTATCAGTCTACTCTACTCTTCTCTCAGTTTTTCTCTGTGGTTTTGTGGTTACATTTTGGAACTGTTACGCAGAATCCATCTTTTCACCTCTACGTGTTTTCAAATGTGCAAGTCAAAATTTTATTCTCTTTCATACTGTAGCTCAGCTTGTATACTTCCTAAATATACATTTCAAAATATAGAATATAAGAATTATATGTTTCTAATTTTTCCCACCATTATTCCCTCTTCCTTTAGGATAAATATAAAGAGAAAGAGATAGTGAAAGAACTTAGACAGTTGTAGTGTTTTAAATAAAGTTTGACCTCCAATAGACTTGCGTGTTTGAATATTTTTCCATAGAGAGTAGCAAGGTTAGGAGGTGTGGCCATCTTGGAATTGGTGTGGTACAAAGTCCCCTTTTCACTGCATTTGGATCAAGATGAAGAACTCTTAGCTCCTTCACCAGTGTTGTGTCTTTGCATGTTACAATGTTTCACACCATGATGATAATAGACTAGACCCCTGAAATTATAAACTTTCCCCATTTAAAAGCTTTCCTTTATAAGAGTTGCCTTGGTCAAACTTTCTCTTCACAGTAATGAAACCTAAGACCATATGCACATAAAAGTGTTTCATCAAGTGACAGTATGTCCATATATCTCTTATCCAAAATGTTTGATCATGATGAATTTGTCTTTGAGGTGGGGACAAGTAGCAATCGTCATAATCATAACAGTTTTACCTTCTGCTTAATTTTCTTTTTGAACCATTCATTCTAAGTGTGTAGAAGTAGAAGTAATTTGTGTATTTATCTTATATTAATTCATCAAGGTTGCAGGATATAAGGTGTGATGAAGTATATGAGGAGCATGCATGTTGATTTGTACCTCAGGTACTTTAAAAAATGTACTTTAGTCAGTAAAGAGACTAGTCTTAAATAAGCCATTGTTGAATCATTATTCAGAAATAAAACCTCATTTAGAAAGTATTTCAATCAAAAGTAATTTTTATTTTTTAAATAAAACCATAATACTCATGTAGTTTTAAAGTAAAAATGAGTAAGTAGATTTCATAGTTAAAAGTAATGATTTATTTTGATAGTGGAGCTTTTCTTGAAATTGTACTATAAATATGAAGTTTGAAGCATTGTTATTTAAAAGAAGGCAAAGTGCTTACCTAGCACTCACAAGATCAGAATTAAATATCCCGTACTGAAAAATCCAGTAATGAAAAATTAAAACAGGAGATCACCACTTTCTCTCCAGTGACTGTCTATCTAAGGCAGGACCAGCCAGAAGTGTGTAGGCCATAGAAGCAGCAGAGCAGCTAGGACAGGGTCCTTCCTGCCTCCATCTCCACCCAGGACCAGGGACTGTTCCAAAGCCCTCTGTATACGGATGTGCCAGGAGAGAGATTGTTTTCCAGGAGTGCTGACACAGGCTTACAGGCCCACAGGAGAGACAAGCTTACGACAGAGACAGCAAGACCAACTAATACCAGTGACAACCAAATGGCAAAAGGCAAGCACAAGAACCTTACCAACAGAAACCAAGTCTACATGGCCTCATCAGAACCCAGTCCTCCCACAACAGCAAAACCTGGATAACCTAACACACTTGGAAAAGCAAGATTTAGAGTTAAAATCATTTTTCATGATGCTGATAGAGGAATTTAAGGACATAAATAACCCACTTAAAGAGTTACAGGAGAACACAGGTAAACAGGTAGAAGGCCTTAAAGAGGAAACACAAAAAATCCCTTAAAGAATTACAGGAGAACACAGGTAAACAGGTAGAAGGCCTTAAAGAGGAAATACAAAAATCCCTTAAAAGATTACAGGAAAAGACAACCAAACAGGTGAAAGAATTCAACAAAACCACGCAGGATCTAAAAATGGAAGTAAAAACAATAAAGAAGTCACGAAGGAGGACAACTCTGGAGATAGAAAACCTAAGAAAGAAGTAAGGAGTCATAGATGCAAGCATCACCAAGAGAATACAAGAGATAGAAGAGAGAATCTCAGGTGCAGAAGATATAATGGAAAATATTGACACAACAATCAAAGAAAATGAAAAATGCAAAAAGATCCTAACCCAAAACATCCAGGAAATCCAGGACACAATGAGATAACCAAACAAACCTAAGGATAATAGGTATAGAAAGGAGTGAAGACTCTCAAGGTAATGGGCCATTAAAAATCTTCACCAAAATTATAGAAGAAAACTTCCCTAACCTAAAGAAAGTGATGCCCATGAACATACAAGAAGGCAACAGAACTCCAAATAGATTGAACCAGAAAAGAAATTCCTCCCATCATTTAGCAATCAAAACACCAAATGCACAAAACAAAGAAAGAATATTAAAAGGAGTAAGGGAAAAAGGTCAAGTAACATATAAAGGCAGACCTATCAGAATTATAGCAGAATTCTTGTCAGAGAGTATGAGTACCAGAAGATCCTGGGCAGATGTCATACAGACCCTACAAGAACACAAACACCAACCCAGGCTACTATCACCAGCAAAACTCTCAATTACCATAGGTGGAGAAACCAAGGCATTCTATGACAACACCAAATTCACATAATATCTTTCAACAAATCTAGCCCTTCAAAGGAAAATTCCAACACAAGGAGGGAAACCACGCCCTAGAAATAGCAAGAAAATAATCTTTTAACAAACCAAAAAGAAGTTAGGAACATAAACATAATTCTATCTCTAACAACAAAAATAGTAGGAAGTAACAATCAGTTTTCTTTAATATCTCTTAACATCAATGGACTCAATTCCTCAATAAAAAGACATAGACTAACAGAATGGTTACATAAACAGGTCCCAATATTTTGCTGCATATAGAAAACTCATCTCAGTGACAAAAACAGACACTACCTCAGAGTAAAAGGCTGGAAAACAATTTTCCAAGCATATGTTCCCAAGAAACAAGCTGGAGTAGCCATTCTAATATTGAATAAAATCGACTTTCAAGTGAAA
The DNA here is from genome assembly GCA_019843815.1 of Montemys delectorum. Classification (NCBI taxonomy): domain Eukaryota; kingdom Metazoa; phylum Chordata; class Mammalia; order Rodentia; family Muridae; genus Montemys; species Montemys delectorum. The sequence continues at coordinate 14,356 of JADRCD010205352.1, read as the reverse complement.
GTTATCAAAAAAGATAAGGAGGGATATTGCACCTCACACAATAATACTGGGAGACTTCAACACTCCACTCTCAGAAATGGACAGATCATGGAAACAGAAACTAAACAAAGACACAGTGAAACCAGCAGAAGTTATGAACCAAATGGATTTAACAGATATCTATAGAATATTTTATCCTAAAACAAAAGAATATACCTTCTTCTCAGCACCTCATGGCACCTTCTCCAAAATTGACCATATAATTGGTCACATAACAAGCTTCAACAGATACAAGATGATTGAAATTATCCCATGCATCTTATCAGCTCACTATGAACTAAGGCTGGTCTTCAGTAACAACATAAACAATAGAAAGCCCACATTCATGTGGAAGCTGAATGACACTCTATGCAATGATAACTTGCTCAAGGAAGAATTAAAGAAAGAAATTAAAAACTTTCTAGAGTTTAATGAAAATGAAACCACAACAAACCCAAATTTATGGGACACAATGAAAACAGTGCTACGAGGAAAACTCATAGCTCTGAGTGTCTCCAAAAACAAACAAGAGAGAGTATATACTAGTAGTTTGACAGCACGAATGAAATCTCTAGAACAAGAAGAAGCAAATAGATTCAAGAGAAGCAGACAGCAGGAAATAATCAAATTCAGGGCTGATGTCAACCAAGTGGAAACAAAAAGAACTATACAAAGAATCAACCAAATCAGAAGCTGATTCTTTGAGCAAATCAACATGATAGATAAATCCTTAACCAACCTAATCAGAGGGCACACAGACAGTATCCATATCAACAAAATCACAAATGAAAAAGGAGACACAACAATGGAACCTGAGGAAATCCAAAGAATCATCAGATCCTACTACAAAGGCCTATACTCAACAAAACCGGAAAACCTTGATGAACTGGACAATTTTCTATACAGATACTAGGTACCAAAGTTAAATCAGAATTATATAAACAATCTAAACAGTCCCATAACTCCTAAAGAAATAGAAGGACTCATTAATAGCCTCCCAACCAAATAAAGCCCAGGAACAGATGTGTTTAGAAGTTCTGTAACACCTTCAAAGAAGACCTAATACCAATACTCTTCAAATTATTCCACAAAATAGAAACAGAAGGAACACTATCCACTACCCAATTCATTCCATAAATCCACAATTACTCTGATACCTAAACAACACAAAGACACAACAAAGAAAGAGATCTTCTGACCAATTTCTCTTATGAATATCAATGGAAAAATACTCAATAAAATACTCCAAAATCTAATCCAAGAACACATCAAAAGGATCATCCATCATGATCAAGTAGGCTTCATCCCAGGGATGCAGAATTCAATATATGGAAATTAATTAATGTAATCTACTATATAAAGAACCTCAAAGGAAAAAAAAATCCCACATGATCATTTCATTAGCTGCTGAGAAAGCATTTGACAAAAACCAACACCCCTTCATGATAAAAGTCTTGGAAAGATCAGGAATTCAAGGCCTATACTTAAACATAGTAAAAGCAGTATATGGGAAACCAGTAGCCAACATCAAACTAAATGAAGAGAAACTTCAAGCAATCTCACTAAAACGAGGGACTAGACAAGTCCATTCTCTCCCTTACTTTTCAATATTGTACTTGAAGTCCTAGCCAGAGCAATTAGACAACAAAAGGAGGTAAAGGGGATACAAATTGGAAAGCAAGAAGTCAAAATATCACTATTTTCAGACGCTATGATAGTATTCTTAAGTAATCCAAAAAATTCCAGCAGAGTACTAAACTTGACAATTTCACCAAAGTGGCTGGATACAAAATTAACTCAAACAAATAAGTGGCCTTCCTCTAACAAAGAATAAACAGGTTGAGAAAGAAATTAGGGAAACAACACCCTTCACAATAGTCACAAATGATATAACTCTAACCAAGCAGGTGAAAGATCTGTATGACAAGAACATCAAGTCTGTGAAGAAAGAAATTGAAGAAGACCTCAGAAGACAGAAAGATCTCCCATGCTCATGGAGTGGCAGGATAAATATAATATGAATGGCCATCTTGCTGATAGCAATCTATAGATTCAGTGCAATTCACATCAAAATTCCTACTCAATTCTTCATAGAGTTAGAAAGAATTCTCTATTTAGCAATTCTCAAATTCATTTGGAATAACAAAAAACCCCAGATAGCAAAACTCTTCTCAACAATAAAAGAACTCAGGGGAATCAGCATCCCTGACCTCAAGCTGTACTACCAACCAATTATGTTAAAAACTGCATGATATTTGTACAGTGACAGAGAGGTAGATCAATGGAATACAATTGAAGACCTGTAAGTGAACTCACACACCTTCAGTCACTTGGTCTTTGACAAAGGAGCTAAAACCATCCAGTGGAAAAAAGACAGCATTTTCAACAAATGGTGCTGGTTCAACTGGTGGACAGCATGCAGAAGAATGCAAATCAATCCATTCTTATCTTCTCGTATAAAGCTCAAGTCCAAGTGGATCAAGGACCTCCAAATAAAACCAGATACACTGAAGCTAATAGAAAAGAAAGTGAGGAAGAAGCTCAAGCATATGGGCACAGGGGAAAAATTCCTGAACAGAATATAAATGGCGTGTGCTGTAAGATCAAGAATCCACAAATGGGAACTCATAAATTTGCAAAGCTTCTGGAAGGCAATGGACATTGTCAATAGGACAAAATGGCAATCAACAGAGTAGGAAAAGAACACTACCAACCCTATATCTGATAGAGGGTCAATATCCAATATAAACAAAAAACTCAAGAAGTTAGACTCTGGAGAATCAAATAACCCTATAAAAATGGGGTACAGAGATAAAAAAGAATTATCAACTGAGGAATACTGAATGGCTGAGAAGCTCCTAAAGAAATGTTCAACCTTAATCATTAGGGAAATGCAAATCAAAACAACCCTGAGATTCCACCTTACACCAGTCAGAATGGCTAAGATCAAAAATTCAGGTGACAGCAGGTGCTGGCAAGGTTGTGGAGAAAGAGGAACACTCTTCCATTGCTGGTGGGATTGC
>JADRCD010205351.1:0-24970 GCA_019843815.1 Montemys delectorum | reverse complement strand
TTCTCTTCAGGAAATTTTCCCCTGTGCCTATTTGCTCGAGGTTCTTCCCCACTTTACTTTCTATTAGTTTCAGTGTATCTGGTTTGATGTGGAGGTCCCTGATCCACTTGGACTTGAGCTTTGTACAAGGAGAAAGGAATGGGTCGATTTGCATTTTCTACATGTTGACCACCAATTGAGCCAGCACCATCTGTTGAGAATGCTGTCCTTTTTTCCACTGTATGGTTTTTAACTCCTTTCTCTTAAATAATAACTGTAACTTACAAAGGACCAGCTCTGGGGAGGAATTAAGGCCCCTAAACTTGCAAGATGAGGCACTATTTTCTCTATTTGATCAACCACCATTCTAGTAGGAGAAACAGGCCTAAAATTAACCCTGTTGTGATATATTCCAATAGAGGGCAATAGAGGCATTGAAAATGCCAGAGAAGGCATTCATCCTGCCTAATTCTTTGGAAGATTTTGGAGGTCTGCTCCTCCAGGTCTGTATCCTTGTGAATGAAATTGTTTCAGAGGACCTAGCAAAAGACAGAGATATGAGCTAAGCGAGAGGAGTAGAGAGTGCACCCAGATTCCTAACCCCTTCAGTGCTGCATTTTGGGTCACCAGAGCTCCAGGAAGCAAGTTGGCCATGTAAAGAAGAAAGGAGAGTTGATTTCACTCAGAAAGCTCAGGAAGGCCCTAAACATCAACTAAGGAAACTTGTTATTGTTAAGTTCACTATATAAATGTCCCCACTAGGAGCCTTGTGAAATTGCAGGTGGTTTTTATTAGAGATTATACTGGGACAGCACATGAAAAACAGGGTTTCCTAGTGCAAACTGGAACATACATCCCATGTTTCATTTCATTCAGTAACTTTTTTTTTTTAAGCAGAAGAATGATTAGGAAACAATTTTGGTAACTGAGGGCAAAAACATGGAAATCAGATCATATATTAAATTAGATTATGTTACTTTGCATAAAGCTCTTCCCTGAATTTATTTCATTTTTGATGAAAAGTTCCTGTAGTGTCCCTTAAGTGAAGTTTGTTCTCCTTATCTCTTCCTCCTCACCTTCTCCACTCTCCCATCAGAAGCTAGTTGTATCTTGGAAGGCTTCTTTTGGGGCAGGGGTATCTCTACTATCTTTTCTGACCTATTGTATGTCTTCATTTGGTTTTTATTCTAAATGTCATGTCCTTTGTGAACTTTCCTCTGACCATTCGGCTTATGTTTCATGTTCCACGAGCCATTCTGTGGAAAGTTTGCACAGGTGCTGCTTTACTTCCTGATCTTGAGTCTGAATTTATTGAGGAAGAGAATGGGATGATGATGATGATGGTGATGGTGATGGTGATGGTGATGGTGATGGTGATGGTGATGGTGATGGTGATGGTGAGGAGAAAGCATCTTTTATTGTTCCAGACTAAATCCAAACACAGTACAAGGTGCTAAATACATTTTTTTTTGTGACTGGATGTGGAACATAGCAGTCACTGGAGATAGGAATACAATTAGTATTCTGTGAGCTCTCACCAAAGCCCATTATCCTTGCTGTGGGCTGAGAGGTATGGCCAGTTGGGTCCCATAGAAACTGACTTCACTAGTATGTCAATGGATTGTTATCAGAGTGGGTCTGTTATTAATGACCAGTTGGACTCTGTGTTCTGAACTCCTCTTGCCCTGTGATTCTCTACTCTACCATAGATCTATGGACTATACAGAGAGTCCCCAGTAATAAATACATTTTAAAATAAATAAATAAAATTATACCTAGTGTAGGCACTTAGTTGTGACCTTTTAATTTATCAGCTAAATAAATGTGTATGCTTTACCTATCAGAAGTCTGTGGTTTTAAGTGTAATAACAGAAAACACACTAAGACAGATTAATGAATTGTGAAGATTAATGAACTGAACTAGGTTCATAAGAATCAGAACTTAAAAGGCAGATTTGTTTTTGGATGTTTTCCAAAATAGACACTTCTGATGTTTGTTGGGAATGAGTTCAGAGACTGGCTATGGGTAAATTTAAGAATTTTGAGGCTCCCACCCTACCTTATTAAATAGATTGTAATAATTTCTGTGCAAACAAAGAAAACTTAGAAGAAAACAGGTTAAATAGAGTTTAGGCTTATCTGATAGAGGTTAATCCCAGCAAATGTGGGTAGAAATATAGAGGGAAGGTAGAGAGATGATGAGGAAACTCAGAGCAGATGAGTTGGCAGATGAAACATGTTTTCAGGATTTTTTTTCTTAGCATTTAAATAGTAGTTGGAATTATAATTGTGTGAAACTCACAGGGAGACCTGAACTGTGAGGGCAGGAGAAGATATTTGTACCTACCATTGCAAAGTTGAGCAGTGGCAAGGAGGCACTCTTATATTTGTGTGTGCCAGTGCATTGAACACATGCATGCAGTGGGTAGTTTAGAGGTAGTAAATGGGAGGGATTATGTGTATGACATATAGACTCAGTGTGTGGAAAACATTATGACAGTATGTGGAAAACATGATGACTGCCTATCTAAATGTTACTAATTATCATTGTATAAACCAAAAATTATCATTTTAGTTATAAAATTATAATTGTATCTTATATTTATATTTTCAATTTATAATTCTTAATGAATTTTATTATTATTTTTTCTTTTTTTCTACACTTTAGATTTTATTCCCCTACCAGCCCACCCTCTGACTGTTCCACATCCCATACCTCCTCCACACCCCCCTGTCTTCATAAGGATGTCCCTACCCTATCCCACCCCACCCTACCAGACCTCTAAACTCCCTGGGCCTCCAGTCTCTTGAATGTTAAGTGCATCTTCTCTGACTGAACTCAGACCCGGCAGCCCTCTGCTGTATATGTGTTGGGGGCCTCATATTAGCTACTGTATGCTGCCTGATTGGTGATCCAGTGTCTGAGAGATCTCAGGGGTCCAGGTTAATTGAGACTGCTTGTCCTCCTACAGAGTTGCCCTCCTCCTCAGGTTCTTTCAGCTTTTTTGGTTTATAACCTCTATTAATTTTACTGGGTCTCTGTTTAGTTTATGTTTCAATGATCTGTCCACTGGTGAAAGTGGAGTGGTGAAGTCTCCCACTATTATTATGTGGGGTTCAGTGTGTGTTCTGAGCTTTAGTAAAGTTTATTTTATGAGTGTGGGTACCTTTACATTTGGGGCATAGGTGTTCAGAATTGAGACTTCCTCTTGGTGGATTTTCCCTTTGATGAATATGAAGTGTCCTTCTTCATCACACTTGATAACTTTTGGTTGAAAGTCTATTTTATTGGATATTAGGATATAAGCTTGTTTATTGGGACCATTTGCTTGGAAGTCCTTTTTCCATCCTTTCACTCTGAGATAGTGTCTGTCTTTGTTATTGAGGTGTGTTTCTTATATACAGCAAAATGCTGGATCTTGTTTGCATATCCAGTCTATTTGCTTATGTCTTTTTATATAGGTGAGTTGAATCCATTGAGAGATATTAAAGATAGATGACTGTTGCTTCCTCTTATATTTGTTTTTGTAGGTGGCTTTTTGTGCTTGTGGTTCTCTCTTTTTGACTTTGTTGTGAGATGCTTAATATCTTTTCTTTTTTCTCTTTCTTTCTTTCTTTCTTTTTTTTTCTTTTTTTCTTTTTTCTTTTTTTTTTTTTTTTGGTGTAGGTACCTTCCTTGTGTTGGAGTTTTCCTTCTAGGATCCTTTGTAGGGCTGACTTGGTAGATATATACTGTTTGATTTTGGTTTTGTCCTGGGATATTTTGGTTTCTCCATTTATGTTGATTGAGAGTTTTGCTGGGTATGGTAGCCTGGGCTGGCATTTGTTTTCTCTTAGAGTCTGCATGAACCTCTGACCAGGCTCTTCTGGCTTTTATAGTCTCTGTTGAGAAGTTTGGTGTAATTCTTATAGGTCTACCTTTGTATGTTACTTGGTCCTTTTCCCTTGCAGCCTTTAATATTCTTTCTTTATTCTGTGCATTTAGTGTTTTGATTATTATTTGAAGAGAGGATTTTCTTTTCTGGTCCCATTTGTTTGGTGTTCTATGGGCTTCTTGTACCTTTATGGCTATCTCTTTCTTTAGGTTGGGGAAGTTTTCTTCTATGATTTTGGTGCAGATGTTTTCAAGTCCTTTGAGCTGGGAATCTTCATTCTCCTCTATTTCAATTATTCTTAGATTTGGTCTTTTCATTGTGTCCTGAATTTACTGGATGTTTTGGGTTTGGAGTTTTTTATGTTTTGAATTTTCATTGCCAGTTGTGTCAATCTTTTATGGTATCTTCTACATCTGAGAGCCTCTTTTCTATGTCTTGTATTCTGTTGGTGATACTTTCATATGTAATTCCTGATCTCTTTCCTAGGTTTTTCATTTCCAGGTTTGCCTCCATTTGTGTTGTCTTTATTGTTTCTACTTCTACTCTTAGGTCTTGAATGGATTTATCCAATTCCTTCACCTGTTTGATTGTTTTTTCTGTATTTCTTTAAGGCATTTATTTGTTTCCTCTTTAAGGGCTTCTACCTGTTTACTCGTATTTTCTTGTAATTCTTTTAGTGAGTTATTTATATCCTCCTTAAATGACTCTATTATCTTCATGAGATAGGATTTTAGGTCAGTTTCCTGGTTTTCAGGTATGTTGGTGTTTTCAGGGCTTGCTGTGGTGGGATAACTGGGTTCTGATGATGCCCATGTATGTTGACCTCCGTTGCTTATGGTCTTACGCTTGCCTCTCACCATCTGAATATCCCTGGTGTTTGCTGGTCTGGGTGACTCTGTCTGGAGTCTGCCTCTCTTGTTCCTGGGTTGCTTCAGGTTTCCTTGTAGGCCTGTGGCCGGGCCTTGCTGCAGCAGACCTCCTGTAGGTCCTTGCAACTGGGGGTGGGGGGTCTTCAGAAGGGCAGAGAAGCTGCAGATCTGTTGCACTGGCTGCAGTAGTTCTCCTGGGAGGCCTTCAGATTGTTGGGTCTTCAGAGGAGCAGTCAGGTTGTTGTCCTGTGTGAAGCTTTTCTCCAGCAGGGCCTATGGACTGTGTTTTCTATTTCCCTGCCTGCAGCAGAACTCCAGGGAGGCGTTCAATCTCTTAGGTTAGTTGCCTTGCATGCCACAGAACTCCCAGGAGGTCTTTAGACTGGTGTCAGTTGTCCTCTTGCCCTGTGTACAGAGGAACTCCTGGGATGCCTTCAAACTGTGGTGTCTTCAGGGGAGCAGAGAAGCAGGCAATCAGTTGCTCTGTTGCCCTGTGTGCAGTGGATCTCTTGGGATGCCTCAGGCTGTGGTGCCAGTTACCCTGAGTGCAGTGGATCTCCTGGAGATATCTCAGGCTGTGGTGTCAGTTGCCTGAGTGCAGCGGATCTCCTGGGATGCCTCAGGATGTGGTATCTTCAGGGGAGCAGACTATCTAGCAGTCTATCCCAGCAGAAATGACAGGGCAGAATGGTTAATATAACTTTTAATACTTTAATACTTTATATTTATTAATTAATTTATTTAATTATATTCAATAGTTATAAATTTTAATTATGCTTGATAATTATATTATTTTATTTAATAATTTTAATAATTTTAATTTAATTTATAATTGTGATTTTATTTAACAATTATAGTTACATAAATTTTAATTATAAAAATTGGAATTGTAATTATAAAGTTATAATACTGTATAATTTATAGCCATATTCTGTCTCAGTGGAGTTCGTTTTGACAATGATTGCTTGAATATACACAGTGAATAAATAGTAAACATAATCAATCATTCTTTTCTTTTTGAAACTCTAGGATTAATATAATTACAAAATGTAAAAAATTCTGGCAATTTTGTACTATGCCTATCATAAGATCTCATATTGCTTGTCATCCAAATTGTATTTGTAGTACCAAAATAGTACACATGATGTTTGTGAGTATTTATAGACACTAAGGAATTGTGTGATAACTTGTTTTATATCTTTCAATTACAGTACTTCTGAGAGGAATTTTCAAAACTTATATAATGATAATAAGTTTTCCTCACATTGGAGTTTCAGGTCCAGTGTTCCAATGCGGGTATTTGGAAGCATTCTGTCTCTCCACTTGTCATCTCAAACTTAAAAATAGGAGTAAGAAATTGAGTAACTGTTAAAGGGGAGACGATAAATGAAGTAAAGGGGAAGTTAAAATGAAAGGAAAGTAAAATAAGAATGTAGTGGTTGTTTAAAGATATGTAATTTGAAAGGATATAATGACTTGTTCTGCAAAAGCTATTCCAAAGAATCAGAACTATAGTAAAGATATATTTATATTATTAAGTATTTCTTTCTGAAGTTTTCAGTGTTTTACCATGTTTGAGATTATTTCTTAAATGTTCAGAGACTCATAATGGATACTGAATATAATACTTCTGGAAAAATTGAGAGGCTGGGGAACATAATTTACTGTCCACTGAAGCAATGAAATGATCTAGAATTAAATGAAGCAGAACTGAAATGGTTTATACAGCATCTTAGGATCCCAGATATTTTTATATGGATTGATTTTCAATACTTTCTTAATGGGTATATTCCTTAGAGAATTGTGCTATAGATGGGATAAGTAGAAACTGATTCTAGAATTATACCATATGTTTATTTTACTGAAATGTTCAGTAGTAGTAAAAAACAAATTGAAGAAAGAAAAAAGAAAGCAAGTGAGGGAAGGAGATAGAAAGAGAGACTCCTGAATACATGTAACATCTGTCTCAAGCATTTTTAGTGATTTGTGTGAGGCACAATTATGATTCAGTAGGCATCTTTTTTCTTTTGAAAGTTCTTCATTTTATTTGGAAAATGTGTTGATATTCAGTGTGTTGATCCTTAAAAGGCTTAGGGAGGTTTTGAGAGTTCTGATTAAGTTTTATGGGACCCAGTTTTTGGTCAATGAAAGGAAAGAAGCAATCTAGCTAATTGGATGAAGAGAGATAGAGGCTCTTGAAAATAGGGATTAGAAAATTATTTCTTCAACCTCTTGTTTCTTGTATGCACCCTGCCAAGCCAAGAGATGATTTGGGACTGTGGAAGTCATTAACTAGCATGCTAAGGAGGTAAAACTATGAGGGTGACATGAGCCAGTATCCTGGTGACATTGCTCTTTGTAGCTGAAGCAGATCCTTTTAATGAACTTTTAAAAGGTAGAGAATGGTTAAAGTATTGCTAACAGGTCTTTTATTCTTCATTTCTGAGGGCTGGTTTGAGGTCATGAGTGAGCAGAATGAATAATGAGCATGGTGTCTCTTACCCCAAGAATCTACTCCATTGTGTAGGGAAGAAAAATAATGTTCTTCAATCTGGAAGAGCTTTATTGAAGATGGCCTCACGATGTTTGCTAGAATTTGATCTAGGGCTGAATAAGTGGATAAAAGAAATTTAGAAGGTGTTAATGACTGTCCTTAACCTATAAGAGTAAATGTCAAAGATGAGATGCCAGTGGCAATTTTTTCCATAGTAAAAAACAAACAAACAAACAAACAAAACCAGGGGCTTTATTGAATACTGTGAAAATTAGAATTTTAGTGACAGTTGGGGAGGGGCATTTTGACCAGGCATTTGTACCTTCACAGTTGCTTGGCATTCAAATGAGGAAACAGATGGGTAAAGCATGGAGTATATGCTGCTCATAGTACAACTTTTATGCTTTCATAAATGATAGCTACATAAATCTATCAAAAAAATGGCTAAAGCAAAACAAATGCAAAAGAAGAGTCAATTAATTTATTGGTTTGCATTTGTATTTAGTAAGTGTTCATTGAGCACAGGGGTGCAAGTGAGATTTAACATCCAAGGTAGCACACTTACCCATGGTTGAGGTTTTTTTTTTGTTTTGTTTTGTTTTGGTTTTTTTGTTTTGTTTTGTTTTGTTTTGTTTTGTTTTGTTGTTTGCCTCTGTGTCCAGGATTGCTTTGTGAACTGTCTGGCTGACATTGTTCTGTACTTGTCTCCCTGGCCTCCTTTACTGATCTTTGTCCCGAGAGTTAAACCCTACGTGCTTGACGACTTCCACAGATCCTACTTTTCATCCTGTGTAATGTGGATTCAGCACAATGGTTTTAGCTGCGCTGATGCCAGCAAGGCAACAGACCAGGAGCTGTAGATCACCCCAGTCTTGTGCATGCTCTGCCAGACCTGAGGCAGAGTTTGCTTTAGTAAGCTAAGTACCGTTCTCCTTGTAGCTCCCTCAGCCTTAGTCTGGCTCTATGTTCTCCTGTGCCAGACCACAGGTAGAGGATCTGTCTCGCAGGTACAGCTGTGACGTTCATACTGTGTATTGAGATATGAACTAGTTTATAGATGCTGAGAGAATGTGGACAATGAAGACATAAGCATTTACTTCTCTGTTATTGTGTAGCACTCATTAGATAAATGATCAAATATGATCATAATTGAATCTAACTAAAATTATGGTTAATTTAAAACATTCAGATAGTATACATGCATTAAAAAATATGCACCCAATAGAGATTTTGTTGGATAATTGAATTTGAAATAATGAAAGGAAATTTACAGTTATATATTAGAAATGCTTTACACATTACACAAAATTGAATTAATCTGATAATTAGAAATCCATGAATATAAACAATGAAAATTAAAGTTTAACTGATTAGAATTTCAAATAGTTGTAGTACCGATAAGTCCAAAATTAAGAAATATAAGTACCTTAATTATCCTAACACATCCTGAAGAAATGTAGCTCCTTTAATGTTGTCCCTGGAGTAATGATGACCCAAAAGGAACATAGAAGGACCACAGACATGAGGATGCAGGGAGCAGGTTAGATCTTCAGAGGCTGAGCTCGTCCATGAAGATAACATTTTCCACAGAAGCCAACCTTCATCTTAACTTCCTGGTGCAGGGATCGGAATTTGAGTGCTTATTCAACCATCCTCTGGCTTCTAGGACATTTCATTAGATGGTCAGACAACTTCTCGGGTTAGGTGGACTCTGATGTCTATGTATGCCAGACTCTCTCCATATCTGGCCATTCCTAATGGAGATAGCTTTGCCTAATTATCAAAATTAAACTGTATAACTTTATCTTTCTTAACTGATCCTACTTGTAGTGCCTTGATTCCTGCACTATTCACTTTCCCTACTCTAGTGTGTATGCAATCTCAGGTTTTCTCATTGCTTTGGGAAGAAGTCTGAAATCCTTAAGCTGGACGCCAGCTTCTTCAGTGGTTGGGGCTTACTTGCTTCTCTATCCAAGCCTCATCACTCCGGGTTCCATCACATTCTGCACTACGGTTGGGGAATTTTTTTCACTTGTGTTGCTGTCTTGCATTGCTTTGCTCAAAGCTTGTAGACACACTCTTTATTTCTGGTGGCATATTCTCCCTTTGCTTTATGTCTGCCTAAATACTGTTTGGTTTCCTGATAGAGTTTAATATTCTACGTCCTGTGACTACCTCTCTAGACTGGATTAGGTTTCCATGTTGTGGTTCTCAGAGTCTGCATTGTCACAGCAAATATATGATAAATTATTCTTGTGTAAGCAGTCTGTTTGCCCCATGGAAGCTGAATCATGTTTTAAGGAATTGTGTTGATAAACATCATCAGTGTAATCAGATGCTTAGCACAGCGCCTGCCATCTCAAAGGTGATTGGTGACTATTTGCAGAATAAGTACATGTAGATATGTTAGCATTTATAAAAATCTATTGTGGGTTATTGTGCGCTTCTGGAGATCTTCCTAACCCTCATAGCAATAAATGTAGGACATGGAGAGCAAGTCTAGCATCTACCTGAGGATCCTGCTAGATAGGATAGATCTCTGGAGTCCTACCTCTCAGGAAGTTAGTCTGAGCAGAATAAATGGACAGTGGCAATGGCAGCTTTCCTCCTTTGAGACAGAAGCTAAAATGGTTTAGAATACTTGCAGATTCTTAGATGTTTGCCCATTGCTTATTATTTCAACTTGTTATTATTATTATTATTATTATTATTATTATATATTTATTTTATTGTATTATTTTTTGAGTTTAACTCATTATTATACAGTGTCACTCATTATTATTATTAATTTGGTTCTAAAGGAACTCATGGTCTCATGTACACTAAGTATATGCTTTATTTCTTAGCTACATCCCTAAACCTACAGCAAATTTCAGTATTTTTCTCATATTTAGGGTTAGGTTTAGCTTTGGGTATATTGTATAACTGATTTTTAAATGTCCCAATGTTAATATGTTCTTGAAATTAAGGCTATATTAGAAATTAAAATGTGTGATGATTCTTAATTTTGAATTCTAAATTTCAGGATTTATATTAGATACTCAATGAATGGAATTGATGGAGACATCCTTGGGAAATGTACAGTACAGTGCCATTCTCATTATCAAAGCAAGAATAAAATTAAATAAGTAAGCCAAATGGGGGATGCCTACAACTCCATTTCTGTCTTTCAGGCAGTATGGGTGCTGCTGGTATGAATTTACCAGAAAGGCTAAGACTTCTTTTTTTAATATAATGAGCTTGACTGAAAATAGTAAAAGTGATAGTTGGGAAGTATTCAGAATACAAATAAGAAGCAGGAGAGGGTGACCTGAGCCCCGAGGAAGGGCCTGCGTCTCAGGGGCCCTCATGGATGCGGTGGCTGGGTATCAGTTTGGCATCAAGCTCTATGGTTAACATTCTTTTTCTGTCCTCCATGTTGTCCTCATTTACAGTCTGCCTTTTAGTTCTAGTGTTTAATTTTTTCAACTGCCCTAAACAAATATGTGTGTGTGTGTGTGTGTGTGTGTGTGTGTGTGTGTGTATGTATATATATGGTATTTATTTCTCTGCTACATTTGGAAGCCATCCTTTAACTCTTTCTTTGTTTCATCCATAACTGTTTCTTTGTTTTCTCATTGTTAAATGAGGAATTCAGGGTAAAGTACTTCTCTAGAATTAAATAAACAATAGCAAATGCTGTGAGTTCCTCTGGAATCCTAATGTTAACTTTCATCCTTAGATCAAGATGAGTTGGATACTTGTTGGAAAAGTAACATTCTCAGATCTTACCTGAAAACCAAATAAGAAACTCAGGACACCCAGCAACTGTAACTTTACACTCTTTTAGGTGGTCATAATGAATACTGAAGTTTCAGTGCTACTGGTTTAAAGAAATAAAACTGAAACATGGTTCATGAGACATAATAGACAATTTATGAGAAACGAACCAATAGAAACCTAATTACTGCCTTGTAAAATCCCTGCATGCAATAAATGCGGAGGGGAAGAAGCCTTGGAATGTATTGTCCTACCAAGTGAAAAGACTGAGCCTGCAGTGCCAGAGGTCAGTATGCATGCAGAGTCACAGTAAAGCAGCAGAGCTAAGAGAAAGCAAGCAAGCACCCATGAATATCATGTGAGGTCTACTAAGACACACCACCATTTTTGGTATATTTATGGTATATGGCATACCATTGTTTAAGGCAGACCTTCCTTTCCCCTCAAGGCAGTATCTGTTTTATATCATTTTTAAGTAATTTTAAAAATATTTTGTAGGGAAAAAAATAATCAGGAAGAAATTCTGTACATTGCATACTGCAAATCTATGTGAACTTTAAATTCGATGGAACTATAATAATCATTTGAAAAGTATACAAAGTGATCTAGATAAAAGTAAATACGTAGTTGTGGATGAATGTCAGCAAATTCTTAACAATAAGACAAAACAATTTCAACGTGTAAATATTCACAACATAAATACATAACTATTAAACATGTTTTCCATTATGTTCCAGGCCATATATAAACCTAAAATAATTGACCCCAAAATATTTTGGGTGAATTTCGAAGACGTGTATTTCAGTGTGAGTGGCACGCAGTCAACAGAGAATGCTGCAGAGGGATGTCTTAGGATAATGGTGTGCTAAAGGAAGGTGGTGTGAGCTGTTCTTAGCCAGTGAACAGACCCATTGTTCCATAGCATCAATTGTTTTGTAGAAAGTATATATCCTTTGGAGGTTCTCTGGATCCAGTTTTTCTAAGAGATAAAAGAAAGACTGCTTTCATGTCCGTAGTACATTCAGAGTATTTCTGCCAGTGTTTGTGCTTTAGGATGCATGGGGAAAGACTGTTCAGTGAAAGCCACATTTTATACTTTCTAAGTTCTGTTGCTAAGAATACCTCTTTATAGTTAGGTTAAATTTTTATGAACAATGAATTTGCTTTTGTGATTTCATGTGGTTTCAGTGAAGTCATAAACATAGGTTTACTCTCAAAAGATATTTCAGGATCTCGTTAAAATATGATCTCCAACTAAGCTACTAAATATCAAATAATAGAAATTACTTTCATGAGGCTTGGTGAATTTTTCAATATAAATTAAACTGTAGTACACAAGAATTTGGATTTTATGTTAACAGATGAACTTTGGTGAAAGGTGACCAATGAAAATTTAAATACTTCCGATCCTTCTACATATTTTATAATATTTAAAGTTTTTAAATTTGTAATTAAAACTGAATATACAGATTTTAGGCATCTTCTGCTCATTGTTATTCTACTAACAAATATTGTTTGCCTTGAAAATTAGTATAATTTCCCATTTCTTTCAATGAAGTAGTATTTTAAACTGAATGTCCCCATTCTTTGACCTACTTCATACAAATTAGATTGCAGTTTGCATATTTGAATACACAATTTTGTTAATAATTTACTGTGCTTTCCGTGACTCTGTAGCTATTTCTATCTGTGCATTGTATGAAGTGTTTAACCTTATCTCATTAGTTCTTCTTCAGTGAACCATGACACATCCTATCATATCTGTAATGTCTGAGCAGTTGCCAGTCCATGATGGTGGTTAGCTTTGTGTACCTGTGTGGATCTTTGAAAGAACTACAGAGGCAGAGGCAGCTGGAACCAGAGAGGTACATTGCAGTAAATATTATTTGGGGGTTTCTACCCCAATTAGATGATTTAGTTCTCAAATAAAAGTCAAAATCCTCCATATGTATAACAAGACTTAAAGTACTAGAGCTGGGCAGATATGAAGCCTTTATGCTATTTGTCTACTTTCCTTTCACTAACCCTAAGATATCACTTGCCATCTTTTGCCTGGGCCACTCCTACTCCAACTTGCTGGTCCTCATCCACCTACTCCATGTCATCTTCTTCCTTCGTTTTCTCCCTCTCTAGTGGTCTCTGCCTCAGACCCTAAATCTAGGACCCTAAGCCCTGCCTACCTCCTTCCTCTCTAATGCCGAGCTACAAGCTGTAGGCATCTTTAGTCATCAATAGTTTTATATTAAGGACCAAGATTTGCACAACAAAAGCTGGCATATGGGAGAATCCACTTGTCTTGAGGCACATAGATCTTGGGATACAGAATTTAGCATTACAATTCATAGCAAAAGACCAAATCTCAAAAGAGGTGACTGGATGGTCTGGGAGTCTGAGGAAGTGGGGGGGTGGGGTTGGACGGGGAAAGACAAAGAAGAGGAAACAGAGAGACAGAGAAAGAGACAAGAGAGACAGAGACAGGGGAGAGAGTCGGACAGACAGACAGATAGACAGACACACACACACACACACACACACACACAGAGAGAGAGAGAGACAGAGACAGAGACACAGAGAGAGACAGAAAGTGAGACAGAGAGTAACTGAAAGAAGGGATCCCTGACTGTGTTCCTTCAGCTGGGATTGTGAACACAGCAATGGCAATCTGAGTTGAGCTTTTATATTTAATGGCAAATACCAAATAAGGCCAGACCTTGTGCATCTGCAGGTCTATGTTGGTCAGGAGCTCTCACAATCATCTTCTCACACTATGAAAATGAATTACCACAGAGAGATTTGTAGTTTTAATTTTTACTGTTTATAGGATTTCTTTTTCTTTCTTTTCTTTTCTTTCTTTCTTTCTTTTTTTTTTTTTTTTTTTTTTTTTTGGTTTTTTTGAGACAGGGTTTCCTGGCTGTCCTGGAACTCACTCAGTAGATCAGGCTGGCCTCGAACTCAGAAATCCACCTGCCTCTGCCTCCCAAGTGCTGGGATTAAAGGCGTGCACCACCTAAAGATATATTGCTGAAGATCTTTTTTGCTTTAGTGTTGGTATATATGTGATATTTTAGATATGGCACTCATAATCCTTGAGTATAATGCTAAGATCACCTGATGCCCAGGAGGCCCCTAGGTTAATGATAGCAGAATAGGCAATCCATGTTTTTCCTTTTTCAAAATATTTGAGTTATTTTCAAATACAGCCAAAATTGAAGCCATTGTGTTAAGGGGGACTTTTGTTTTCATTATTAAGCTTAACTCTTCTTACTGCAAACTTATAGTATTGTTCCCATCTTGTTTAAGTTCTGCTGTGTCAATGAAATACACACAGACACACTCCAGCTCTGTACTTCTGTCATGTGCTACTCTGAGCTCAGTGGTTTATATTCCACATAAAAGTGCAGTCATGCATTGTCTGTTACAAGTACGGGAGGGAATAGAGAGGTGTTGATTGAATAATTATAAATTTCACAAAGACAGGACGAGTAACATTTGGGGACATCTTCTACAGCACAATGATCAGAATTAATAATAGCATGTTTATAGAGATTTCAAAAGAATGGGTGTTAAATATTCTCCCTACAAAAATGTTAACAATTCTTTCTGTTTTTCCATGTATAAGAGCTTTAATTGAGAGGGAGAGAGGAGGCAGTAACGGAGAGAGAAGAGAAGAGGGAGAGAGAGGGAACAATTCTTATTTGTTAAGTATAATCTCAGCAAACCAGAGAGAATAACATATTTGACCATCCCTTTGAAGGGAAGAAAACACAGGTGGGAATTTTACTGTCTGTATCTCAAGCTGGCAGTAGAACTTAGGAATGTGTAGGACTCTCACCCATGGTACTGGTGTTGAAAACATGAAGGGGTCACAGAAGTCAGCTGAGGCTTGGAATTGTGAGAGCTCAAGAGCACCACTCGTGAAGGTACATCATGAGTTCTGTCAGAGATCCTGTGATTAAAGGAGCTGTAGAGAGAAACAGAAGCTTGTCATTAGAAGAGAGCAGAAGAGCCCATAACCTCAGTTGCAGTGAAGACCCTAATATAGCGACCACCAAAGACGCCCCCCACCCCAGTGAAGATCACAAAGGACAGTGACAAGTGTAGAGTAGACCTGGCCTGAGCTTAACTGACATGATGCACGATCTGGGAGTGTGAGCCTTGCAGGGCGGAGGCTGCCCGAGCCCTTTGGAGCCCAGAAGATGATGAGTAAATCTGAGATGTAGATGTTTAACTACTCATAGTGTTGACTTTGCTTTGATATGTAACTGTGCTCTATTGTTCCTCCCACTTACTGTAAGCAAGTCTGCGCCTTGTTTTGCAGCTTACAGGAGCCCACAGTTGACTTTGGATTTTGAAGGAGACCTTGTACTATTGATATGTAGATCTTTTTAAAGCCTGGGGTACTTACTCTATTTTAAGTTATGACATAACATGAAATCTTGGAGGCAAAGAAAGGAAAACTTATAGTTCCAGATGTTGTCTATATGTCAAATTTGAATTTGACAAGGAGTAGATTGTGCCTGTGCCAGTTAGGTTTTTTTTTTTTTTTTGGGTCAACTCAGTACAATTCGAGGCAAACCTAAGAAGGAATCTCAATTAAGGAACTACCTCCAACAAATTGACTTGTGACCAGATTTGTGTCATATTGTCGTGATTGAAAATGTATGTAGGAGATCCAAGGCTACTTGGGGTGGGGCCATGCCTAGACAGGTGCAAGAGGAAAGTAGCTAAGCATGGCAGAGGAAGCAAGCAAATGAGCAACATCTCTCCTTGGTCTATTCCTCCATTGTTCCTACCTTGAGGTTCCTCCTGCCTAGAGTTCCCTCAGCAGCAGACTGTTTGTAATCTGTAAGCCAGACAAGCCCTTTTCTCCGGCAAGTTGCTTTGGGTCTTGATGTTTAATACAGCCACAGAAAACAAACTATAATAAATGTTGAGGCCAACAAGTCAATGAAAATAGTCCATATTAGTGCACTGTGAAACAAAACTAATATAATTTATTGAATACCCTACTCATCATATGAAGAGAAGGACAGGGCTGTTTAAAGGGGAATTAGAAGAGAAATAACTTATTTTATTCCAACATGTTGATTCTGTGTGTATCCCTGACTGGCCTAGAATGTGCTGTGTAAAGCGAGCTACCCTTGAACTCAAAAACATCTTGGCTCAGTGTCTCCAGTGCTGGGATTACATGTCCATCATGCTCAACTTGAAATAGAGTTATTTTTCATTCAACAGTAATGGCTGCAGATGTGATATAACTATTCCTACAGAAATTATTTCACACTTTAAAAGAGAAAGAGAAGGAGTTTAATGAGCCATTTTGTACATTTCTTATTGGGATCTGGAAGATACATTGTCTGATTTCTCTTGCAGTGAATGATGTATTCTAGAAAATAGAATGATGTTAGATACACATGGCAATTCTAACCTTTCAGGAAGCAGTAGGGGTTCAAGGCAGACTACTCTTATCTGGGTGAAGAGCATTCACAAGTAATCCCAGGAGTTTGGAATGGTATAGATGAATATACCTGTATCTTGAAAGACACATAGAGGTCTGTATTTTGGATTTTATCATGATTGCCAATATTTGGAGGAAACACAGTGATGAAGATTATACCCCAAAAGTGAAGATCAAAGAGTATTTTATAATTATTTTCCATTTCTTAGGACTGCCAGATTATTTCATTGGAGATGTTAAGTGTTTTTAAAATGTATGCTTAGCAGTTACCTGGAGACAGTCTAAACTATCATTAGCTCTAAGTAGGAGCTAAAAGGTTCTTCCAAAGGCGAGGCATAGTGAAGTAGAACTGCTCACTATAACCTTATTAAAAGCAATGATATCAGAATACAGTGTTAGGGAAAAGTGCTTGAATTTTGTGGAATTTTCCCTTTCTTTAGAAAATAATCGCCTTAGTACCTATGATTGTCAGCAGTTTTAGGAGACGCATATTATTCTAGTATAGCACACTGAAATTTTTGATGGTATTTTAACAAGGCTACATTTCATGGACCACTTAAAATGTATGTAATATTTAAAAAAATCATGAAAGTAGACCAACTTCCAGAGCTACTATGTATACACAATAGGTGGAAAAAATGCTCTAGTCAAAATGGGTTTATATTCAGGCAGGCATCTCAGAATTGGGATATTTTCTGATTACCATTCCCATCTGTTTCATTGAAGCAAATACACATTAATTAAATGTGTGTGGCTTGGAGGAAGCAATAAGGATCTACAGAGTCAAAGCCCACAACTGAGGATGAAGTTTCCATGTTGTCTTCCTGTACTTTGGATATGATTTAAAGAGTGAAATTGAAAGATAAAGATGAGTTAGGATTTGAATTAACATTACAAATGCCGTGTGTGCTTTTAATTATGATAATAAGTTGACAATTTATTCTAGGTGTTTATGGATTGAAAGTTTGTGGAAAAATTCAAAAGTTTTAATATTTCTCAGTACAGTTGAATTAAAAAATAAATGCTGAGATCTACTGAAATAGAGAAAATAAGCCACAGTTACTTGAATATGTCATATTATCTCAATATGGTGCTCGATTTTGAAGACTAGAAAAGGAGAAAAGTCTATTTATGCATGAGGAACCTATGTCTTGTTAGAGAGGCAAGATATCTTGAAATGGTTACATTAAATGATCGGTTCATTTTTTGTTAGGCATGTAACTTATTTCTGCAGTTCCTGTACTGACAAAATAGAAATAATAGAATTCCTATTCGTATTACAGTCAATAACATATTGAAACAATAAGCAAAGGAGATCATAGTCTGTTTAAAGAAATGTACAAGACAATAAAGCAGGCTCTGATGGCGAATTTCCTAGGATGGAAAAGAACAGAAACGTTAGACTAGATGGGCAGTGAGCCACTGTATAGAAGAAGGTTGTTCCAACTTCTTGGAGAGCAATCCACTTGGTGACCTTGAGAAAGGAATGCTGAGCAAGTGGACACAGGGCAGGCTGATGGTGGAACAGTAAGAGAAAGGGCTAGTAGAGCTATGTTGAAAGCCAAGGAAGAGGCAGATGGACCACATATGTGGGATTTTTCTCAATGTGTACAATTTTTGTGACAGTGGAGAGAAGCTTTGGTTAAATTAACTAGAAGTTTTAACCTTCTGTGTGATTCTGTGTGCACTGAACTGTTGATGGGAGAGCAATTAGAACAACCGGGTAGGAAGGAGTCTATGGTGCCACCAAGGCAGCATAAATAACCTGGGCTAAAGTGGAATGGACAACTAGAATAGTAAAGACTCTACCTGGGTAATCCACGGAAAGAGATTGGAGATGCTGTTGAGCTTAGAAATATTCAACAACATGATAAACACAATGAGAGAAAGGAGGAAGGCATTCTGGAAATTGTGAAGGTGATATTTGGAATGGCACAGAAAGGGCCAAGCCACTGTTCTCTTAAAAATTAGCACAATAAATATAAATTTATATACAACAACGATTCTCCCATTAGCATCATGTGAGAGCTTTAAAAACAATTGACTTTGGGCCTTGTGCTTAGAGAATCTAGTGTATTTGGCATGGAATATGAGCTGAGTGTACAGGGTTTCTAATGAACTAAAGCAAGTCTCATGTGCAGGTTAAGACTAAACATTAGAGAAGTAAAATGTTTCAGAATAAATTCTTGTATCATAGAGATTCAGAGTATAATAAGGAACAGGAAAACATGCTAAATGAATGAATTTTGGAGCAGAGAAGATCAGTGCATTTTGAGACATATATTTACTTTAATTCTGTGTCTGAGAAATGAAAAAAAGTGTGTATATGATATAAATAAGAGAAACTCCTGAAATGTTTGAGATACAAGTTTGATATCTTCCACATGGAAACATTGAGAGCCTGTCTCAAGGTTGCTCAGTTGAAATTTGTCCCCTTTATTATCTAAGTTAGGGAAGTATTGCAATGGCTGAATGATTTTACTATACTAGATTTTTTATTTAATAAAGAGCTTGAAGGAGTTACTTCTAGACAGCTTCGTGTAATGAAGTGTTTTAAGCAGCAGAGAATGATGTAAAGATAATTATAAGAATCTACTGGAAAACACTTTAAGTTGACTTTGGCCAATAGAGTAGAAAAGAGTGTTGTAAAAGATAATGAGAAACTAGAGTGTGTCTTTTTTAAGAAAAGTCATGATACCAGGACAAACTGTGCTTTTTCTGTTTGTAGTAAAGAGCCTTGGGAGGGTTTTCTAGAATGAAAACAGAAGATTAACATAATATTTATTTGACATATATTACACATGTTGCAAGCAGAATGTAATGTGTAATATATTCCTTTATATTATCTGGGTGACAAGTTATTCAGACAGAGCTGGTGGACAGGAGGCTGAAACTTCCCTGTGAATCTCTGCTCTTTACAGGAACATGGGAATAAAAGAGGTGATGGTGTAAAAAGGGTTTTGTTTGTTTAGTATTACTTAGCTCCTACTCAGAATCATATACTCAGAGATATAGCAATAGGCCAGGATGACTATGTCTTTTAAGAAACACATGTTCTTAAGGGCGAAGACAAAAGATACCAGTGGGAAATATTCATGAAGTGAGTGACAAGCTAGGGAACTGAAATGGGAAGATGGGGAAAAGAGTGATCTGGAAAATCCCGTTGCTTCCAGTAGTTAGAGAAGAAGTTCTGTAGAGATGACATCTGAAGAGATTTTGAATGATAGGGAAATGGCCTTGAGAAAATTGTGAATGAGGCTTTAAAGCAAATCACGTGGAGTACCTAATGCAATGGAAGGTTCAAAAATGGGAGTAGGCTGAACAGACGTAGGAAGGTGGGCAGGATTACTATGTGTTAAGTGTCTGAATTTCACAAAATAGCTTTGCAAGTTTCAAACACCAGAGCCTGAAGGATAGCATGGGTGTCAGGATAGTGAAGTTAAGGATAAGGAAAGTGCTGATTTCTTTGGGGCTTGGGAAGTTTTAGGTGCAGACATCAAGTCTTATTGAGATAAGAGCCAGAATGTGACTTGGATAAAAACACACACACAAACAAACAAACAACACCAAAAGCCTCTTACCCCCAGTTCCTGTGTTTGAAGTCCTGAAACATAGTTAATGACGCCTGTGAGAGACTGTCAACCCAGTAGCGGCTGTGCCCCGTGAGATTAACTGAGTCACTGCAGGGCTCCCTTTCAGATTTTTTACTTCTGCCTTTTTTTTTCTACTTAGATATGAGTAAGCCATCACCCTAGGACAAACTACTTCTTCCATTGTGCCTTCCATTCTATGAAGGGTTTAAGTCATCTCAAACGGAACCAAAGCAAATACTTAATTATTTCCCATTAAGCATTTGTTCATGAAATGCATAACTAAATGAGTTGACTTATAAAGTCGGAGTAGTTATTTGTTTCCATATGATTGTTCACACTCTGGGTAGGCAGCATGCCAGGCAATAGTGAAAATTTGTTCACTGTACTGTCTTTGATTAATTTTTTCCAGTAAATCCTTCATTTTACACAATATATCCTAAATCTTAATGCCACAAGTTCAAACCAGAAGTAGTTATTTTTCAATTAAACGTTCGATAAGATACTAATGATTGTTTTGTAAGAAATAGCGTATTATAGTGCTGCCAGCATTTAAAAACTTCCAGCAGCCAGCAAAGAAGTCTAGCGAGTTGAGAACAGTTGTGATTATATATATATATTTGAGAATCTGTTGCCGCCGGTACAACAGGTGCATCACTGAAGAAAGTCCCTGCTGGGGAGCTGGAAGATGTCTTAGGAAAGAGATGATAAGGAAATCCCGAAGTATGAACACTTGAAATCAGAAGGAATTGTGGTGTTACATTGCCAGGATAAAATTGACTCACAGATACCCATGTTTTGATTACATTCAGAAAAGATACTTCAGTTAAGAGAAGTCATTCCATTTGGTATTATTTCTGTGCATATGGCGTTTCTCTCTTTTGTGTATTCAGAGTTTGAATGGTGATGTATGTTGTTCTACTGGGGCAAAGTACGCTGAGACCTTTTCTTTGTCAGTGTATCTCGAATGTGCTCTGTCAGATGCTAAAATATATCTTCCTAGAGGAAGAAGCAAACACTTGCTTTTAAGTGAAATATTACTGTTAGGAGTCCCCAAGCTATACCAACTGCTTAGCCTTGAGATCATATAAATACAGATAACATTGACTGAGTAGAGTATATCTAGGAATATATGTATATATGTATGTGTATGTATATTATATATACATATATATTTTTATAATTTTATTTATATAAAATATATAATACATTATAGTATATATTATATAAATAAATTATGCATATAAATAGATTATATATAAATAAATAATTACAATATATTATACACAAGTAAATAAAAATATTTACATACATATAAATATATATTTTAAAAGAGGACATAAATTTGAGAAGGGGGAATCATGATAAAGTTTAGAGGGATAAAAGGGAAAAGATATGTAATTTTCTTATAAATACAAAATGTTATTAAAATGGAATTATGAAATGGCCTTTAATAACATTTTGTTTGACCACAAGGTGGCATAAACATTACTTTTACATTGGTCAATGCATGAGTATATGTTGGGATAATGATTATTAATAATAATTGGAAGAAATAATTGGAAGTGTTAAATTATACATGCCTATGCGGAGTATATTTGTATGGATGTTACTTCATTTCAATCATAATTATTCATATATGTGTGTGTGTGTGTGTGCGTGCGTGTGTGTGTGTGTGTGTGTGTGTGTGTATGATTCTTTCAACGGGAATTCAAATTACCAACCACATAGGAGGCAGGCATCAAGCAGGAGAAATAGCCACATAAATAAACTCTTCCCTCAGAAAATTCTTCTTTTGGTCACTAATATATTCAAAACAGGTTAAGGTGGTTAGTGATGAAGTGATGAAGTGCATATAAGGCTTTTTTTAGTCCAGAGAGAAGTTGGAAAGGTTTACCAAGTATATGAAGCTGAACTTGAAGAAAAATCAGTATGTAACTAGGCAACGGTATATGAAAATTCATAGTTATGTGGAAGAGTGTCTTATGTTTTTGTGAACTATATGACTTATTGTTACAAGTACGAAATGAGGGTGAAGACGAAGGTAATTAAATAAAGAGGTTGGGGTGTGAAAACAGTGGTAGAATTTGTGTATTGAGGACCTTGGAGGTGTCTGTTCTGTAGCAGAGAACAGAGAATGAAGAAGGATCTGGGACTTTTCCTCAAAACAGATGGCTTCCAAAGTGGTGCTTTAGCGAAGGGAGCCTAAGGTGTGCAGAACTGGAGGCTGACTGATCACGTAGGTGAAGATGTGGCATGAAATTGTTCAAAAGATGACAGTGCTATCCACACAAGGAAGTAATAGCAGCAGGACCTAGACACAGATGCCTTGATTATTAATTTTAAGTTTCAGTTCAGATATCTAAGCACTCTACACTTTGTGGTGAGATGATTTGTATCAGTTGAATGAACATAGCCGATTGGGTTGGTCTTGTATAGTCAGATGAATGCGTAACCAGAGGGATAGCTGATTTTATTCTGGTAAGGAGCATTTCTTGCTTTCCTCCTGACATTTGGGGAAATGCGGGTCTTTTCTTTACTATAGACTCAATTTGAGCCATCAGTTCTTTGGTCTACAGCCCACCTATGTTTGGAATAGAACTTACATCTTTGGCTTTTCTGAGTCTCCATCTTGCCTAGTAAATATATTGCCTCCTTAATTGTTTCTACTTTTCTCCCCTTTACACACACACACACACACACACACACACACACACAACATTGTCTGTGTTTCTTTGGAGAAACACGATTAATACATGTTTAGAAGTAGAGTCAGTGTAATAGGATGTTTTACGTTTTGTTTAGGGCACAGGGAAGAAAGGAGACTGTTTATTTATAATCTCATACCTACAGAGAGAGGATTAGTGAAATTAGCTGTTACAGACATAAATTATGTCTATGTCTGTGTATTGATACTTCTTCAGTTTGATAATCATAAACTTCATGGGGCTTACAGTGAAGACAGAACATGTTCCATTTAGTCAATTGGGTCTGGATGTAATTTTAGGGTTGCTGTAATCTTAGGGTTACTATAGAAATGAATGAGATAAGGCATCAAAAATTGCTTTGACTATGAATATGCTTGATGAAAATAAAATGTGCACATCTTTTGAAGCAGCAATGGACATTTTTAGGGCAGGATATGTTACTGGCAGGTACTTGAATATACTTGCGATCCCCTTCAGCTCCATCAGCCCTTCCCCTAGCTCTTCCATTGGGGTCCCTGTGTTCACTCCAATGGTTGGCTGTGAGTATCTGCATCTGTATTGGTCAGATTCTGGCAGAACCTCAAAACAGAAAATGTGAGGTCTATGGTTCAGGAAAATAAAGTAGAATATCTATAGGATACAGTATGTAGGAGAGACACACAATAGACTTTGTAGAGAGAATATGTAGGCAGTAGTTTCTACAGCTTTTACTTCATAACTCATTCTCTGTATGCGTGTATAGGTTACATATTTTACTGTAGATTTCATAAATGTGCTAGTATTTTTTAGCAATAGTTTATATTTATCAAGTATATAATGTTCATCAGAGTATAACATCAATTTGTTTATGTGTATTTTATCTCTATTAAATCTACTGATAAACATGTTAGGAAGATCATATATATCAAATTGGAAAGTGGTTATCTTCAGTACTTCAACACAATAGTAAATTTAAAAATGATCTTCACATTCGGGAGGATTTCTCTTTACTCAGCGATTTTTGTTGTAGTGTCAGCTATTGTTCCATCTCCTGTACAGAAACCTTCTAATTTCATATAATCTCATGCTCATTTTTGCTTTTAGAATCATTGATTATGGTTATATCTTGAAGGGTTTTTCTTAAGATTTCCCCTAATAGTTTCAAGGTTTCAAGTCTTATATTAAGTGATTTATTATCTGAGTTCAATTGTATACTGGGTGAGAGATATGGGTCTTACTTCATTTTCTTTATGTAGATACTCAGTTTTCAGCATCATTTGTTTGAAAGGCTATCTTTTCTCCAATTTTTTTTGACAGCATTTTCTAAAGTCCTCTGACTATTACTGTGAGAATTTCTATCTTAGTGCCTCTGTTCCTTTTACAGTTCTGAGTTTGCATCACTACCATGTGGTGGTGTTCCTCTGGCACTGGAGGATAGCTAGGAATAGGGATTAAGACATTCCTAGCATTTCTGTTTTTGCTTGGGTATATGACTGTTTTTGGTGGTTCCCAACCTTCCTATTGCTGTGCCTCTTTATTTTACTTCCACATTTTTCTGTGACCCCCACCCATAAAATTATCTCATTGTTACTTCAAAACCATAATTTTGCTATTGTTACAAACATAAATGATCATTCATCCCCTAAAGGGATTCTGACCCACAGGTTGAGAACCACTAGTTTAGAGTCTTTTGTACTTCCCTACTTTTTATTTCATTCTGAGAAGAAAATAATCTAGCATGTTATTGGAAATTGCATAATCAAGGTTACTTTCATTAATATAACCATTTTAACATCATTCTGATAATCTGTGACTGTAGGGCATCTTAGTATTTCTAGTGCATGTTTCTCAACCTTCCAAATGGTCTGACCTCTTAATATAAATCTTTGTGTTCTGGTAACCCTCAACCATAAAATTATTTTCATTACTACTTCATACTTGTAATTTTGATATTGTTTGAATTGTAATGCAGATATTTGATATGCAGATGGTGTTAGGCAACCCCTGTGAAAGAGTCTTTCAAGTTAAGTACCACTGCTCTAGTATCTTCTTATTTCTTACTTATGTATTTTCCATAGGGCTTCACTCCTGTAAGTTTATTCTGTACTATACTATTCTATACATACTATGTAGCATAATACTATGAATGTATTATACTATAATGGGGCTATACAGAAGTTCCCATGGACACACAGAACCTTGTTGCTGTAGTTCTAGGCTGCAGACACACACACACACACACACACACACACACACACA
>JADRCD010205350.1:30762-65136 GCA_019843815.1 Montemys delectorum | reverse complement strand
AAATACAGTATATATATATATATATATATATATATATATATATATATATATATGTGTGTGTGTGTGTGTGTGTGTATGTATGTGTGTATATGAGATTCTCAAAGAATTAAAAAAATGTATTAAAATACAAACTTGAAAGAGAAGTATTTGCAAACATAAAAAGTACTTTTATCAGCATACATAACAAAAAGAAGAAGACAAACGGCCCAATAACAAATGAGCAAGCGATGTGAACAAACACTTCACCATGGAAATTGTGTGGGTTACAAAGAAGGGCAAGGACAGATGCTCAACATCAATGCTCACTAGGGAAATGCAAATCAAAGCTACAAAGCACTGGCTATGTACACCCTTGAAAATGACTATAATTATAGAGACAGGTAATCCCCAGTGTCTGTGAGCATGTGGAATGACTCTCATAGAGTGTTGATATGATGTCAAGTCTCTGGAAAACAACTACTTATGATGTTATTTACTTATCATATGATCCAGTCATGCCACCTGTAATTATTCATCCAAGAAAATATGGATGCAAAGATTTTTCTGAAAACAAAACAAAAATTTTAGAAGGCAAGCAATCCTTTCATTCATGATAGTTAAGACCAGAACTACGCACAAGTAACTATTACTTGGGTAGTATACAACCTCTGGCACAGCCAGACAATATGATAAATACCATCCTAAACTACAAAGGAACAAACTACTGATCTGTACAGGAGCAGAAGTGAATCTCAATAGCATTAAGTGTAGTGAAAGAAGCTAGACACCAAACACTGTGTGTTTTGTTTCTAACATAATCTGGTATGGGTGAATGTGTACTGGGGAGCAGACGTCAGGGTGCCAATGGACTGACTGCCAGGAGGAAGCTTCGACAGGATTAAAAAGTCTCATGCCACCATGATACTGATGACTGCAACACTTCATACAGTTGAAATTACCTGTCAAGATTCCCATGGAATATTGCTGGATTTTGTTTTACGTAAATGATACCTAAATAAAGCTTAGGAAAAAAAAAAAACCTTCCACCATTCCAGAACCCACAGCAAACCACCATTGATTGATATTGTCCCCCAGTTTCTTCTAGTCTAAATTTGTAAGATATTGGACTCACACTTTATTTGTTTACCTTGCTGTACTTTAATCTGAACTATAATTAACAACCCATGATATACTGGGTGTCTCTTGAGAGTACAGACATCATCTGTTTCATTTACCTGTTGTGGTTTCCTTTATCTTGGAAGGGAGCTAATTAAGGTACATCCTGTTTACAGAGAGATGAAACAATAGGCTGCCCTAAGGGAAGGTGAAACATTTCATCTTACTGCAGCAGTTCTCAAGCTTCCTAATGCTGCTTTCTGACCCTTTAATACAGTCCTTCATGTTGCAGTGATCCCCAATCATAAAATTATTTGTTGCTACTTCATAACTATAATTTTGCTACTGTTATGAACCATAATATAAAGATATGTATATTCCAATGGTCTTAGGTGGTCCCTATGAAAGGGCTATTTGAACACCCAAATGGGGTCATGATCCACAGGATGAGAACTGCTGTTCTGGGACATATAGGAAGTCAACAATTCATAGCTTCAGGAAGTTCCTGAAAATGATCACATTCACTAGGTCTCTTCTACTCCAAACATATAGCCAGAGAGAGACACTTCAGAGAAGACAAGCTGTCTAGACAATGCTGAGTCTAGTGAAATTGACTGGAAGACACAACAGCCAATCTGCCTGGAAAAACCTCAGACCAACTCAATTATCTGCAAAGCACACTCTTCAATCTGTTCAGTCACCTTCAGGTTATACAGTATGCTCCCGGTTTCTAGATCTTGTGAGCTGTCATTCATGCTGGAGTTGACTTTGGTGATGAAGTTTTGAGTCATTTCTGCTTGTTGAGTAACCCTTCATGCATGTTTCTATAAGTGAACCTTATAAAACTCATGATTTACCAAACTGGACTTTGGTGATATCTGTTCTTTGGTCTATCATCAGTTGCCTCCCTGGGTGAGTAGATGTTATGTCACATCTATCCAAGGACAGTATCAACACCACCCAATGTACAGTTGGCAAGGAATGTACATTCTGCTAACACCAAAGTCTTAATGGATGTGCTCTATGGAAGAGACTTTGAAATGGCTCTGGAACAGGGACAGTATCTGGCTTAAATTTCAGACTCCACTTCTTGTTAGCTATTGCACAATTTTGCTTAAGCTTCTCTGAGCCTCTAAGACCTGTCAGCTATAAAATGGACGTAGTAATCTATTCTGATGGTATATGAGAGAATAATAAATTGTCATATGTAATGCATCTACACAAAGTGGGTACTATGTACATGCATTTACACACAGTGGGTACTATGTACATGTATATAGATATACACAGTGGTGTTATGTGCATGCATCTCCACATGGTTGGTATTTTGTAAATATATTCCTTTTCTGTTCTAACTATACAACACCATTTTAACTAATTAATATTTAATGTGATTTAGGTGTGGCCCATGTCTTTAATCCCAGCACTGTGAAGGAAAGGGCAGGCAGATCTTTATGAGCTCAAGGCCAGCCTGGTTTACATTAGTGAGTTCCAGGACAGCCAGGGCTACATAGCAAGATGCTGTCTCAAAAGAAAACAAAACCAATATTAATTGTTTGACAATGTCATTTTTGCTGGACATGTAGATAAGATTACAAAAGATGAAGTTAGACAAAGTCTCCAGAAACAAAAGACCGATTATTCTAATATTAATTTAAAAGAGGCAGGTTCCCATTGCTAATTCCTTAGAATTATAGAAATTATTTTGTATAGAATTATACAAAACCTTTCAATTTGCAGTAAATTATCCACTACCTTGTTATTTCGACTGCAGGGCTTATAATATCTCATTTTGGTTGTTTGCTGGTGGTTAATTTTTAAAAGCAACATCGAGAGTTAAAAAAAATTAAGGAGATAGGATCAGAGATGAGGAGGACACAACATCTGTCCCAGTATCAGGGGTAACTGAGACCAGTGGGACCCAGGCACACAGGAGCTCCACCAGACCAGTGGCATGGGTTCCTTCTAGTCTGGGCCAGTGCCCTCAGCAGACCTTGAGTGTAAACTCCACAGATAGTCCCACAACACCCAGAGGAAGCTCCACTCCCAGGTGCTCTAACATGCCCAGGATCCCAGGATCCCAGGAGCTTGATCACACCAGGATCTCAGGGTCCCAGAGACAGCTTGATTCCCAGGAGCTCTGACACACCCAGGATCTCAGGATCACAGGATCTCAGAATCACAGAATCATAGAGACAGCTTGACTCTGAGGAGTTCTGACACAACCAGGATCACAGGAAGAAGGAGCTCCAGTCAGATATAGCCAAGGCAGGTAGCACTAGAGATAACCAGATGGCGGGAGGCAAGCATAAGAACGTAAGCACAGAAACCAAGGTTACTTGGCATCATCGGAACCCAATTCTCCTACCATAACAAGTCTAAATACCATCTTACTGGAAAAGCAAGATTCAGATCTAAAATCACTTCTCATGATGATGATAGAGGGCTTTACAAAGGACATAAATGCTTCCTTAAAGAAATACAGGAGAACACAGGTAAACAGCTAGAAGCTCTTAAAGAGGAAACACAAAAATCCCTAAAAGAATTATAGGAAAACACAATCAGGTTGGAGAGGTGGTTCAGCGGTTAAGAGCACTGACTGCTCTTCCAGAGGTCCTGAGTTCAATTCCTAGCAACCATATGGTGGCTCACAACCATCTGTAATGGGATCTGATGCCCTCTTCTGGTGTCTGAAGACAGCTACAGTGTACTCATAAATACATAAAATAAATAAATAAAATAATTAAAAAAAAAACACAATCAAACAGGTGAAGGAAATGAACAAAACAATCCAGAACTAAAAATGGAAATAGAAACAATAAAGAAATCACAAAGGGAGATATCTATGGAGTTAGAAAACCTAGGAGAAAGATCAGGAGTCATAGATGCAAGCATCACAAATAGAATACAAGAGATAGAAGAGAGAATCTTAGGTGCAGAAGATACCATAGAAAACATTGACATAGCAGTCAAAGAAAACACAAAAAGCAGAAAGCTCGTAACCCAAAACATCTGGGACATCCAGGACACAATGAGAAGACTAAATCTAAGGATAATAGGTATAGAAGAGAGTGAAGATTCCCAACATGAAGGGCCAGTAAATATCTTCAACAAAGTTATAGAAGAAAACTTTCCTAACCTAAAGAAAGAGATGCCCATGAATATACAAGAAGCCTACAGAACTTCAAATAGAGCAGACCAGAAAAGTCCTTCTGTCACATAATAATCAAAACACCAAATGCACTAAACAAAGAAAGAATTTTTTTTTTTTTTGGTTTTTCGAGACAGGGTTTCTCTGTGTAGCCCTGGCTGTCCTTGAATTCACTCTGTAGACCAGGCTGGCCTCGAACTCAGAAATTTGCCTGCCTCTGCCTTCCAAGTGCTGGGATTAAAGGCATGTGCCACCACCGCCTGGCTACAAAGATAGATTTTTAAAAGCAGTAAAGGAGAAAGGTCAAGTAATATATAAAGGCAGGCCTATCAGAATTACACCAGAGACTATGAAAGCTAGTAGATCCTGGGGAGATGTCATACAGACCCTAAGAGAACACAAGGCTACTATACCCAGCAAAATTCTCAATTACTATAGATGGGAAAAACAAAATATTCCATGACAAGACTAAATTTACACAATATTTTTCTACAAATCCAATTGCACAAAGGATAATATATGGAAAACACCAACACAAGGAGTGAAACTACACCCTAGAAAAAGCAAGAAAGTAATCTTTTTCAGCAAATCCACACAAACATAATTCTACCTCTAACAACAAAAATAATTAACAATCACTTTTCCTTAATATCTCTTAATATGAAAATTAATATACCAACATATTCTAATCAATTGAAATTCAAAAATATGAGGAATTAGAAATTTGTTGGCTGTCACCCAGTGGTTTCTCTGTTTTGGTAATTGGAGAAATAAGTCTAATATTATAAAATCCATATATACTTTCTGCTTGTTTGTACATGACAGTGACTTGCTGTGTACCACATAATGGTCCTGAAATCATACTTCTCCTATCTCAGCCTCTCTATTAGTAGGATTGTTTATTTGATGTTCTTACACTATACTATGGTTTTCAGAACAGCTTACATATATCAAAATTATTTATACAGCCAAAAGAAATGTAGACAATTAATTTGGGAGGTGGCTTGTAAGAGAACAACAAAGAGTGAGACTGAATGCTTTGCTTGATGTTTGTAACAATTGTATCAAGTTTGAAGAAGAGGACTTTATAAGGTACTCCTTCTCAGAGATGAATGCTTTTCCAAATTATCATAGCTAATGAACCAGATTCTTACCCTCACCTAATGTCTGTACCACCCTCCAAGCAGAACCATTGTTCATTGAAACAGTTAATAAATGACTTCATGGATAGACCATCTTAATGTACCATTTCTTAAAGGAATGTAACCTGTTCCCTGTGGGCTGAGAATGATGATAATCACTCAAAAGTCAAATAGCTTTGACCATAGCAGGAAATCTGTATCCAAAAATCGAGCCTACAATTCATTTCTTGTTGCAGCAGAAATATCAAGTCTCAGCTTAGCTATGATGGAGGTAAAATCTTTTGGTGATGTGAGGGTCATTGAAGTACAGCCTTATTATGATCATCTTCAGTGTCTAAAAATTGTTCTTATTTTGGGCTTGTACCACAGTAAGAGCCAAGATTTTAAAGCTCTACTAAAAACAAATAAAACAAAACGAAAAATAAACAAAAAGACTTTATCTATTTATGTTCATTTAATAACATGTCCATCATTTTTATGATTGGTATAAAAATATATATTGTGTGAATATAATAAAAAATAGACATTAATATTTTAAAAAAAAGAAAGGTAGCTTTGAGCCTGGGAGCAAGCCAGTAAGCTGTGCCCCTCCACCTCTGCTTCAGTTCTTGGTTTCCCTTGATGATGCACTGTAATCTGTGAGCCAAATAAACCCTTTCTTCCCTAAAAAAAAAATAAGGAAAAAGGAGGACTCAGCAATAAAGATCAGAAGCTCCTTCATGACAGATCTCGGCTAGCATTTACTTTCCCGATGACTCTTTTTTTTCTCTCTAGGGAGAGAAGCTAATTTAGCCTGCAATTATCCTGTCCCTCAACTTCTTGTGGATAGACAGGAGTATAGAGGAAAGATCCACATTGTATCTTTAGTCCAGAGTCCTGGGCTCATGGTGTAACTTGAAGATCCTCATGGAGTCAGTCAGTCCTACTGCCATACATGTGGAAACAGGAGCAGGACGAACATGAAAGGCAATGTAGGGGGCAATGCTACAGACTGGATCCAAATGGAGAGTTTATTGTTCTGTTGGTGACCATAAAGCAAAGCTAAAGAACAGCACATCCACCCAGAGCTCTTACCAATCACTCTGCTCTCACCAGGTCATGTCTAGCAATTGTTCTGAAACCAGAGAGCATCTGTTTTCTTAAATGCTGTCACTTGTCAATTGCAAGATATGATCCTGACAGGATTAGACTAAGCTCCATTAGAGCTGAAGTGCTTCTGCGAAACATCACCATCCCAAAGCAGCCAAAGCAAGGTTCACAATGAGTATGACGGCTTGTTATCTGAAGGCTGGGATCTCCAGAGATGAAGCAACTGCTTACAAATAATACCTGTGCTTACTTGGTAGCTGAAGAGCTATGACTGCTCACATTAACTGTCGGCTTAGCTATATGCTGGCTTCTACTTCGATTTTCTTAGCTATTATATGAGCCCAGTGATAGCAGTTTCCTCTTGGAGGTTGTAGTGAAGATTAAATTGGGTAAGATATGTACAGTGATTAGAACAGTTTATGGCAATAACTATATAATATCAGTATAACTCTTATTATTTTTGGATATCCTAGATCACTGTAAGAGACACATCTCTTTCTGCAAAGGAACACCTGAGGTGACAGATTCTGGCCCTCAGACTAGAGCATTGCTGGGAATAACATAGGATTTAAGCAATAAATTGTCCAATGTTTGCTTTTCCAAGAGAAAGACTCCAAAATGTTCCTGTGTGCCCAGTGTCTTACAGAAAAATCTATCAGACTCATAGTGCATATATTGCAAAGCACAGAGTCTCAGTCTACTCACTTGTAATCTTAGACACTTGTCAATTCCAGGCTCCACCATCAACCAGCTTAATCTTGGCAAAGGGACCATTGATAAAACTTGTCATTCACAGGATTAGACAACTTGCAAAACAAAACAAAACAAAGCAAAACAAAACAAAAAAACCAACCTCTTTTAGTAGCATTATTGGGGAAGAGGTGAGAGATTCTACCTTCAAGACAAAGGACACTGAACCAAAATTTCACTTTAATATACCCTCAGAAGTTAAATTGTGGGGGGATAAATAACTCACTCAGAAGATTTATCAATGGGTATTAGAAATTGGAGAAATATTGAAGTGGGTATGGAAAGTTTGTATTTAACTCTTCCTGAATGACTCCAGGAGACTACTTATTGTATATACACAGTATGTAAATTGTACATTACACAGTAGATTAGACTCTGGGGATGCTAGGTAAGGATGCTCATGGTAGCTCTATTCCTGGTTATGAGCAAGTTCTTCTAATTTCCACCAGCATGCCTGGCACTGTTTCCATTTTATATGTGGCTGGGACCAAAAAAATTAGGCACTACTGTCTTAAGAAATAAGCACATTTTCAAAGTAACTTAATTTGTAACAATGACAAAACTTAAGCATTGGTTCCTTATTACCCTTCCTGATTATGTTCTATGGGAATCCTTCCTGATATGTTCTAGGGAAGCAAGATATGTAATATTCTTGATCAGTCCTGTAGCCAAAACTCTAGTTCTTCTTCTCCTTCTCTTCTTCATCCTCTTCCTCCTCCTCCTCCCCCTTTTCAGGGATACAAATGCATTGAGGATTTAAGGGTAGCAAAATAGTGAGAAATTGTTACATATTCTACCACCAGAGAAGGCAGAACTCCTATAGGAATGAGACTATTCATAGATAGGCTATAGATGCCAAAATCTTTGGCTATCAGCTATAGAAGGATTCTGATAGCCAGAGAGGCGATAATTCCAATGAAATTGATGAAGCTGTCAAAGATATTAGAGGAAAATATCAGACATATATCTCCTGTATGTAATCACTTTAAAAGTAAATTAGTGACCTGCTCACTGCCAACAGAAAGCCCAGTTGAATTTACTCAAGCTTCCTCCATTTACATCTAGACTTTAAGAAACATGCTAGAAGGTAGATGAGGGGAACTCAAGCTTTATCGCTGTTATTTACTTACCCCAGACTGCCATGAACACAGCAAAGAACACAGTAGCCCCATTGTCAAAAAGGTGGGTCACCTGGGAATAACAGAATCAGTTCAGTTAACTTTTCATGAACAACACTTAACTAATTTTTAAGCTGCATAAAAGTAGTTATGGTGACACAGTGAGTGTTGTAAAGCTTCTTTGGTGAATATTCCCCTTGACAATGGGTAAGGAGGGGGCTGTCTTCTGACTATGAAGTTCAGATGTGGAGAAAAAGAGTTTATTCTCTTTACACTGGGATCATGCAATTGAATATTTGTCAGCAGCCCCAGTAGGGCTACTTGTGTAGCATAAAATCTTTTATGTATCTATATGGATATGGATATAACTATATTTAGGACTAAGAAGGAGCTTTGTTGCTCGTTTACAGGCTCTAAATTCCCCAAACACTGTTTCTAGAGTCTCATTTATTCGCTTCAAAAACAGAGCTAGTTTGTCCCTGTCATTTTGAGCAAACATCTTGTGGGGTACTTTGCATTTTAGCATTATGAACGAAAGAGGCAAGAACCATTATCAAATCCACTCTTACATTCATTAAAGCCTCATGTAATCACTATATGTTTATGCAGTCTACATAACTCAAAGATGTTAGCAATACCTTATTGTAAAATAGCCACACTCATTTTCCACCTACAGTCTGAATCACACCAATGTGATTGACTAATTGATGACTGATAGTTTCATAAAGCACAGTCTTTGGGGCATTTTATGTTTCTCTAGTAAAGTATATTTTACTGTTCCTGGAGAATATGTCCAGCAGAAACAGGTGTTTTCTTGCCTTTGCATAGTGCTAAGTATTTTGTATTATTCCAAAGTTTTATGCTTTTTCTTTCCTTGAATATAGGAGAAATAGGCAGCTTTCAAACACTAAATGCCAAACAAGTATATAAATGCTATTCCTTCACATGCCAGAAGGAGTGTTGAGGTGGAATTGGCCACCTAGTATCACAAAATTCTGAGAGCTCTAACACATGATGAATTCAGCATCCTCATCTTGATATCTGGTGAGCATAATAGCCTGTAACACACAAGGGTAGCATCTCAATTGAATTGTGGCTGTCATTTTAGGCTGCCTAGATCATTCCCACCCACACAGCAGATGTCTCTCATGCTGTTTCTAAGGAATACATGGATCAATAGGGCCCAGCAGAGTACTTCCTTAGGACAGGATATATAAGCATTTGAAGAGACAGTTTTCTGCTGTGGTTATCAGTGCGAATCAGAAGAGGTAAGAAAATTGGAACTTCAGTTCCTTGGCAAACTGGTAATGTAGCTCACCTGATGGTTCCCTTGGTCAACTCCCACCAGAGAAAAGCAAGAGAATAGACTCCAGATATTGATAAAACACATGAACAAAGACCTCAAGATGTTCTGAGGAGTTTGTCGGTGATATCAAACTAATCTGTGTGGGGCATATGTATGTGTGTGGGCATGCATATGAGTATAACTGTGTACTTACTGTGTGTAGGAAGGCCTCAGGTCAATGCCAGGAGTCTTCCTTGGCTGTTCTCCATATTATATGTTAAGGCAGGGTCTTTCAGCCAAACCCAGTACTTGCTGACTCGGCTAATGTAGTAAACTCGCTTAGGGGCTTCCTTTTCTGCCTCTAGCATTCTGGGATTGTAGGCCAGCTGTCATACCTGACTGGGTTTTATGTGAGTACTAGGGATTATTCTCTGGTTCTTGCACTTGTATGGCAAATGTTTTACTGTTTAGCCATTTCCCAAACTACACTTTCTAAAGGAGCACAGACTCCAGAACAACAAAAGAAAATTTGAAGCCTTTTGTTTAATGATGGAGATGAAACCCAGAGCCTCATACAGCCAAATGTCCTGCCACTGAGTTTTATCCCTAGTCCAAACACAAAGAATTTAAAATAAGCATAAAACATATACTTAAGGAGGAAAGAAGGAAGACAGAAGCCTGGAGATGCAGCCATCTTCCCATCATGGGAAGACCTGTCTACAGGAAGATATCATGAACGTATGTTGCGAGAGACATTGAGGGTCTGGATGGTAGGCTGGAAGTTACCTCCTGATTTCTTCTCTTTTGTTTGTTTGTTTGTTTGTTTGAAGAAAAAATATAAGCTTGCCAGTCTCTCCTTGCTTAAACCACTTAGTAGTAGGTTTCAGACTCTCACACATGCCAAGGATGAATAGAGCAGTGGCTGGCTGATAACCCAGGATCTGTTTTCTGGGGTTCCTGTATACACAAGTCCCAAAAACTCACTCTTGACATTTCTAATAAATGCTTCTATAGGAAACCTGTAGAGTTCTGATTATGTCATTCTTGACTTTGGTATAAAGTGTTTAGGGAAGACCAAACACAAAATTCAGAGTCTAAACAGTTCAGTAGGGCCTGATGGTAAAGAAGATGTTGTGTAATTTAGTAAACCAAGGCCCATGTCTACCAGGATTACTGTCTTGTGAGTAAAGATGAGTAGGGTTTACAATTCTGAGTAAATTGAGGATAATTACACCTGCCTCAAAATTGATATGCAGGTTAGAAATAACACAAGCTACCTAGCAATTATGGAAATAACCACAAAATTAGGATTATTCTACATTTTCAGTAGAATTACTGCCATTAGAAGCCCCTATGAAATTAGAATACTCTGAACTATTCATCATGATGGTTAATTTAAGGAATTATCAAGGATTTCCTAGAAAAATAATTTCACTCTTCACTTTAGAAATCCTTTCATTGGCAGTAAAATGCAGATAAAGCCAAACTGAAAAACTAAACCAGACAAAAACCAAATAGCAATACAAATTTGATGCTTTTCAAACACAGGCTTCTAAAACATAAATTATCTCATGACTTTTCAATAAAATCGCATTACTGACAAATTCT
This sequence comes from Montemys delectorum, assembly GCA_019843815.1. Classification (NCBI taxonomy): domain Eukaryota; kingdom Metazoa; phylum Chordata; class Mammalia; order Rodentia; family Muridae; genus Montemys; species Montemys delectorum. The sequence continues at coordinate 53,898 of JADRCD010205350.1, read as the reverse complement.
TGACTTCTTAACCGTACATTTCCCAAGGTTGCCTTGCTTAATTAATTTGTTCTTATGTTCTGATCTACATGTCCTCTAAAGATAGGGAGAAACACTTTGTGCTTTTTTTGGACTCTTGTGACGTGTATTCAGAGTCCAAATCTTTTTAGACTCACAGCTGACTGCCACAGCTTGGGCTCTGCCCACAGGACTTGCCACCTGCAGCCCTGTAGCCATTATGGATGGGCGGGCTATGGGCTGCCTATCAAATGTTCTCTTGTCCTAAGAGAACAAAGCCAACAGAGTAATTAGATAGATCCAGGCTGCAGTAATCACAGATGCTTGATAAAATCTGCCAACCCCTTTTATATCTGGAATCTAGACAAACACATAGGAGAAAGACTTCATCAACCTGAACTGTATAGATTTTGTTTGCATATAATACAGCCTTAAGTTTAAAAAAATCCTCTAGGAATTTGATGAATGTGTCGAATATGCTGTTAAAGTAAAATATATCAGGAAAAAAGGGGATGGGATAGCACAGTAGACTAATCGCAGCACTGTTTGGCTATCAGGATGTGTCATAGAGTAGGTGAGAGAGGTCTGGCCCTGAATGCATTTAGGAACAAGAAACTTAGTCTCAGAAAGGCAGCACCTATGCAAGGTCACTGGGTGGGTAGCTGACCTGGATTTGATGATTGATAAAGAAAAAGCCAAGAACTCCAACTGTCATTTACTGAAATCTTAGGGCAGGTTTTGCCATATTCATTTTGTAGATGAAAAGAATCTTAAGATCAGAGAACTTAAGTAACTTGATCTTGAAAAACAAGTGATAGAGATTAGAGTCAAAGTCAGAACCTATGTATGGCAGAGGTCTCCAAGAACAATGCATGGACATTTAGGTTCCTAGATTAGTCATGGGATGTTTAAAGCAGGGGTTTCAGTCATCTTCCCTACCATGGATCCCTTTATCAGTCTGGCAAAACCCATGCATTTGTGATGGGTAGTACTGAGTGATCAACTTGATAAGGTCTAGAATCACCTATAAGACAAGCTCTGGCCATGCCTGTGATGAGTTATCTTGATTGAGTTCATTGAGGTCAGAAGCTCCACTTTGAAAATGCCATTCCCTGGGCTTGGGCTTGGATTGTATAAAAAGTTGGAATTCAGCTAAACACAAGATTCATCCTTCCACACTCCCTGACTACAGATGCAATATGCTTCCTGCTTCTGACATTATACCTTCCCAGCTGTGTTGGATGCTACCTTGGAACTGTGAGCAAAAATAAACTCCTTCTTGTTAAATGCTTTGGTCAGAGAATTTCATCCCAGCCCCAGAAAGAGCAATTAGGGTAGTATTCCTTGTATGGCTAATATTTTAAAATGTAAAATGTAAAGTCCATTGCTTCTCGGCCTTTAGGCTAAGATCATGTGTAAAAATGAATTTCACTGGATTGTAAAAAGCAAAACAACAAAAATCACATTGATTCTTGCAATGTGTACCACTGCCCCACATGTAATCAGTAACAAACAGAAATCACTCTGTAGTGATAAACCCATTCTGAGCTCATAGGGGTGTGCTTGTAGTTTTGCACCCATCCAAGAGCTCTGGATTCATGGAAGACATGCATATGCAACTTTTATATTTAATAGCCTTAATTAGCTTAATTGTTGGGCACTTCCAAACCTCCCAAGGCTATCAATACTCTGAATTAATTAATTCAGAATTAATACTATATTAATTTCTGAACTAATACTTCTATTTCTGAATTAATACTTGCTAAATCTATATTTCATCTCTGCTATCCCAGATCTGATCTGGGGAGTGACCCCTGGGGCCATTTTCCCAGATTCTTACATGTCAGCAGGCCTTTAAGTCTGATATCTCTGCTTCTCCATCATGGTGATTCTGCTCTTCCTTTGGCCTGTGCTTCCTTTTGGGAATTCTCAAAGTCTCACTTCTATCCCCCTGCACAGCCATTGGCCATTGGCTCTTTATTGATTGATCAAAAAACCAGCTGTTGGCAGGGTCCTGCAGCAGACATGTGAATTCCCATATAAGTATAAATCAAAACCCCAACATCTCACCTCTTTTGTCCAATAAAAAAGTCTTCTTTTCTCTCAGATATAAACTGAGCACAACCATAATAATTATGTAATTCATAAAGCATGATATATAATAAACACCCAGTCTATCAAATTTGTCAATTAGATAATGTACTCTACTGTCTATCCTGACTTAAAGATGGACTTGGTTCATCTAGCCTTTCTGACCTATCCACCATCAGTCTGACCATCAGTCAAGCCCTGAGCCTTCTAAGCATTCAGACACTGGATAACAGATGCCAAAGCTAGCTTTCTTTAGTTTAAACCAAATTTTCTAATTTTCCTACCCCTACCCACTCCTTTAAAAAATGTTTGTCGCCCCTATTCAGCAAGAAGTTGTGGAGAGTCATCATCCTGATCCCTTGGGTTTGGATATCTGGTTATGGTTATTTTATAAATTATGGATAGGTTGTCATTTTAAGACATAATTCAGAAATTGTCATCATTTTGAACAGTGAAGAAATAGATTATATGGATTACTTAACTTATTCTTAAGCAAATCATTATATAGTCACAATCTTACATTGTTAAAATTGATACAAATTTAAGTTATAATTTTATATTGGTACAGAATTTATAGATTGATGCAGATTTAAGGTTTTCATTGGTATAAATACCTTAAATTGATACAAAATTTGAAATTAATATTGTTGCTCTTATATAGGCATTGTGTCTATGCAACTCATTTAAGAATAAACAAGGCTTAGACCAAGTCCTTCTAATAGCTGCTATTACAAACTGTTTAGGATGATTAAATAAGACAAGTTAAGGACCAGATAGTAAACTCATGGTTATATTAGATTCTGATCTAATTATATTAAGGTGCTTTCTAGAATATTCAAATAGAAGTAGCTAAGGTTAGTCAAGGTTTAACAATTCAGGTACACTTCATAAAGATAGATAGTCTTTGAAAACATCAGAAATTCACAGAAATTGACATTTTGTTTGAACTCATTATTGAAGATCATTTGACTAGAAACTTGTCTGCCCCTGAAAGTACCCACTTCCTGGTTCAAAGAAGAAATTGAACATCAAAACTTCCATATGGACTTGCTCCAGTTATGGCAAGGTAGTCACTGGATAAAAATTGCCCTAATTTATCTACAGAAAAGAAAACACTATCCAAAAAGGACATAGGATGCAGAATAGTTGACAGCTTAACTCTGCTTAGCAGAGTAAACTAGTCCTTCATAGGTCCTGCTTCATTGAAGGTCTGTCAGATGATCCTGGGTAAGAAGGCTGAAGACAGATACTCCAACGTTTTGAGGATAGGGGACTATCCAGATAGTCAGCTGTTTCTATAATTTGGTTAAGTTTGGAAGCTATGTTTTTGTGCTTCCTATATATCCAGGTAATGTTTAATTAGTTCTTAGAATTCTTATGGGGTTGAAGACTAATTATCTCTCATAACCAAACTTAAATTGTTTAGCACTAAGGAAGGTGATCTAGATTTGAAAGGATGATTTAGGTATAGAATTGTAAATTGTTTAAGTCACAATAGATGGTAGAGTACTTTATCTAAATTGACAAATATGATAGACTAGATGTTAATTATATACCATACTTTATAATTTACCTAATTGTTACGGTTGTGCTCAGTTTGTATCTGAGAGAAAAGGGCCTTTGTATTGGACAAAAGGGGTGAAGTGCTGGGGGATTGATTTGTACTTACATGGGAATTCACATGTCTGCTGCAAGTTCCTGCCAACAGTTGGTTTTCTGATGGGTCAATAAAGCATAAGTGGCCAATATCTGGGCAGGGGGACAGAGATGGGACTTTTAGGATTCCTGGGTAAGAAGTGCAGAGAGAAGGGGCAGAGTCTCCATGACAGAGAAGCAGAAAAATTAGACTTAAGAGTCTGCTGATATATAAGAGTCTGGGCAGTGGCCCCAGGGGCCTCTCTCCTGACTGAGTTGGAGGTACCAAGGATGAAATACAGATTTATCAAAAATAAACTCAGGAATATTGGAGGGGAGTGTGGCAGCCATGTGGAGATTCAGAAGTGGCCCAGACTTTGAGCTAGTAAGGCATGCTAAAAATAACACTGTGTGTGTGTGTGTGTGTGTGTGTGTGTGTGTGTATGTGTGTGTGTGTTTCATTCATGAAGTCAGAGCTCTTGGGTGAGTGCAGAGCAATGCAACCCATGGGGAGCATAGAGCAGCATTTAACTATTTACTGGTACATCACCCAATAACAACAAAAATGTAAACTGAACTTCCTCTGACTCCAACAGCTGTATTCTTTGCACCAGGAAATCATATAGTGACTTGTGATGGTGCCTAGAGACACATGTTTTAGATATACCACATTCAAAAAGATATTTGCATTGGAATGCTAAATACTGATGTCTTCATCTTGCAACACAATCTGAGGTTAAAACATGGGAAGTAACAGAGGAATATAATTACCCAGTGTTTCTTAGGAAAGCTACAGTAAATTCTATCCCACCAAAAATGCTGTCTGTTTAGAATTACCTTGGCATAGACGCAGCTGTCTGATAGCCTCATGAATGGACAATATTTGTCACATACAGGACACATGATGATATCTGTTGCTTGGCAGACTTCTTTACTGAAAAGGAGAATAGAGAAGGGCTTCCTCTCAATGATGCAGAATGCATTTAGAAAGTGTCCAACTGACAATTAAAACCAATATACTCATGCCCCCAGAAGCTTTTCAGTCTTTTCTGATATTAGTGTAAACAACCCCTGCATGTATTAATATTTTGATAAATCTTATTAATAAAGGTTTATTTACATATTAATAAATTAAACTTGGGGAAATAGATGAAGAAAAACATTGTTATGCTCTGACATTTTGTTATTGTAACAAAAAAAGCCCTTTACACAACATTTCACCATGTGTAGCAATTTCATACTGTTATAGAAACAGTGAGACTCCCTAAAAGCTCACCTTCATCTACACACATGGTGAAATCAATAAATTAGAGGAATAACTAAAAATGTTAATCCTTGAGGAAAGCCAAAATATTATTAAAATGTCACAAAAAGTAAAATATTTCTGTAAGCAAGAGACAAAGTCAGTCATTCTTAAAAGGAACAGAATTATTGCTTAGGGTCCCTGCAATAAGATCTCTATGGATATCTGAAACTATATTCTGCTGAGGAAGTCAACGGGTTGATTCCCACCTAGTGCTTGATCATTCTGTAGGCATTAATCATTTGGTGAAGGGTCTTTGTGGCTTAGGTATAGAGATTCTGTGTAGAAACACAGAATCCATGGAAAAGGATTGCTATTATTCTGTACCAGCAGCAGCAGGTACCAATTTTAAGGATGGGAAAAACCTCAGAAAACAACTTGCAGCCTCTGAATGAAAATAAGTTCTTCCATGGATGAATACTTGCTCACAAATCTGTCTGGAATTGTAACTTTTGCTTCCATGGCAAGAAAAGACAGAAGCTGCAAGGGCAAGCTATACAAGAACTCTAGACCTTTTTAACTGTTCACCACAGACTGAGAAAGTAGTGAAAAACTATATATATTTATGCCATGAATATCACCAAAGTGTAAACTGTCATCTCCAAATATTGAGAAGAGGTGGGCTCACCCATAAGTTCCCTGTACCTGACTTGGCAGTGATCCAGAGTGGTGACTCCATACAAGAAGACAAACAACCCAATGAAGGCTGCAGGGAAGAGCATGCCTGTGTACCAGCCCAGCCAGGCGAAATACAGTCCAATCTTCTCTCCAAAATACCGCCTGTTTGGGACACAAAAACTTTGAAACTGCAGTGACATGTGAAGTTCAGTGTTATAACATTTTGCTCAGTTATGTCACTTAGTAGGTGGTTTTCCAGGTAAGATAGACAAGGGGAGCCAAGAAATAAAACCCAGCTATCTGCTCAACCCAAAGCTCTGAGATGAACTTTCTCCCATATTCCTTCATATTAGGGGAGCATGATTACCCTGCCCCTGAAGGGACAGAGCTATATAGCAGCTTATTTTGAGACTACAGAATGGATTGGAAGGAGTCAAAGTGGGAAATGGAGCCAGGTAAGGGGCTTCTGACATTGCCACCAACCAGGTAAGCAGCATGAGAGACACTGGGGTGTGAAGATACAGTCAAATTTGAGAAATAAAGAGGATGTATTATCTATAGGACAAGAAGAATTTAAGATATAAGTTCATTAGATGCTCCCTATCTCATTCTAGTCAAGTCTTAGTAGGGACAACACAGTCTTCTACTCTGCCAGGTTCTACAGACACTTCTGTGTAATTCTACAGACACTTCTATGTAAATGCTGGGCCACATTCAGTCTTTCTGTTCTTCTGAACTATTACACGTTTCATAAATTCTCTCATGCATTTTTACCTAATCATTCATGGCCTCATAATTTTTTCTAGGTGTTTCAAATATTACTCAGGACCTGGTTGTGGAAACCAAGTTTCTCAACTCCAGGGACTATAGACTGACTACAAAACCCCAATCAAACTGTTGTCTTGATGGAGATGGTTTGCACTAGCAATGTTCCTTTGTTTCTTCTCAGTGTAATTCTACAAGAAAAAGGGGCAGAGACTAGAGGACATTTGTTTTTGTTTCACTCCTCTGCCCCCTTGTTTACCACAGACTACATATGGTCAAAGGAAAATGACTCTGTCTAGGGAAATATTTTTTCCTCACTTGAGTCATCTGTGTCATTTGGTAACCTCAAAGAAGGGGATGCAATTCATCAATGTCTTGGTCTGTGCAGAGTAAACATGTAGTAAACATGTAGCAATAGCTATGGTTGGAAGGACAATTGCCTGGGGACAGACTATAAAGTGAGATTTTTTTTGTTACTTCCTCCTGAGTTCATTTATTTATTTTTATTTTATGATAACCATTTTTTGTAGGGTCCAGATGTAAGTGAAACATATCTAGATAGTCTCAGGAATCAGATATGGCTCTCTCTCTAACAGGGAAACTATGATGGTAGATTTCTTTCACTGGACCCTAAGAAATAGTCTTTAAATAAATAAATAATGAGACATCAGTGTACAATACTGCCATGGTACTATAGACACAGCTAGACAATAAAACCTACAACAAAAATATAAACACACAATTATTGTAGGCTAACAGCTTGTTTATTATTTGACCTATATATTAAAAGTCTTTAAAGATTATTAGTGTAAGAATAAAATAAATTAATCTTGAAACACCTCAGAATGAGTAATTGTTATCCCAAATGCTTGGCATCAAAAGTGTTTCAACTTTCAGGTCTGTAGGTTTTTGGATTTTGAAATATTTACATACACATAGTAGAGTGTCATCAGGGAAGAACCTAAGTCTAAACACAAGATCCATTTCTATCTATGTTCATACATTTTTACTTAGTCTCCGTACAGACTGATCTATCACAGGGGGTCAGATATGGAAAGTTCCCCTTGTTATGTCATAGCAGGGAGCAGAAAGTTTAGGATTAAAGGAACATTTTTGGGTCATAGAGATTTGACTGTGGGAAGTAATATTCTAGTTCATCACTAATATATTCAATTTATTAGTGTTACCTCTCTATATGGTGACCTACTCCTCATGGAGTCTTTTGGGAGGCCTAAGCCATCACCTCTTTCCCTTCCATGGCCCTTATTTGAGGTCCATCCAAAGGAAATATCACCCTCAACAGAGTGAGGGTAAGTTTACCAATAACAGCCAGTGTCCCTTGAGAGGCTACTCTCGGGGGGAAAAAGCCAAGTTAGAGCAGAGCTGAATGTGTCCTCGCCAGGTAACTTTGTCCCTAGAAGACAGAATGCCTTCATTATTCACTGTCATATTTCTATGTACAGTTAGTTACAAACTCACCTTACAAGATCCAAAGGCTGGTACTTGTACCACACACCCCAGGAAGCCCAGCACTCGTACAGTAGATGTCGGTGGTTTACAGCTCCATGGGTCTTAATGGAGTTTTTACTTCTGTAACTTCCCTGGGATAAGAGCACCACTGTTGATGAGTGATACCAACCAATATGATACCAACCAATGAGGAAACAGACAATGATACCTGTGTCTTAAGGTAGCAGTAGCCAGGAGGTTGAAAGCAACTAGAAATGGCTCATTCCTTGTGAAAGGGGAAGCACTTCTACTTTAACCTATTATTTTGAATTTGTCTTGCTGCTGAGGTCAGCAAGCAAAGACTACATGCTTGAGAGAATCAGATGGACTGATACCCAAGCTCAGTTCTTTGGCTTCCTCACTGGGATCTTAGACAAACCTCCTAAAGTCTGAGCCCCACTTTGCTAATCCATCAAGAAACTAATAATATTCACCTTGACACATTTTCTTCCATGGTTGGAATAGACAGTTTTGCTCAAAGTCCATGCCCAAGGCTTGTTTGTTAGCTCTCTACTTTCCTCAAGATAAGGTTTAGTAAGTGGCCATAACTGTGGCTTTGCCATATAGACTTAGAGACATGAAAATCCTTGAATGTAGAGATCTAGGCAGCACTTTTGAATCCTAATGATTCAAAGCTAATGCAATCTCTTCATGGATGAGTGAAACTAGAGTCCTGTCCATGACTTTCATGATGATACCAGTTTCACAAACAAAAGGTACCTTTGTAGGGAAACTAATTCACAGTAGTGTAGAAAGCCTTCTTCAATAGAATTATGCAAGGAATTAAACAGGCTTGTTTCAGCTCAGCCACCAACCCAGAGTATGACTTAGTGGAGGGTCAGCCTTTCTCTAAACCTCTGTTTTCAGTTTCAACAAGAAACAAAGTTAACAATAGCTTTCCACTTAGTTTCTGAAGGTTGTTTTGAGGCTAAATAACACAATCTAGTTAAACTAAAAGTCAAAAGAATGATGACACAGTAGAGTGATCTGTGAATTATCTTCCCATAGAGCCAGGACTATGCCAAGATGTGAAAGCTCTGGAGAGGACCATAGGTCACTGTAGGTCTGAACAGTTGTATCTATTTACACACTCTCACACCTGCCCATATCTGACCATGCACACACACTTCTGTTCCTGACTAGCCAGTTTCAAGAGTGCTCATTGAAACCCTTTTGTAGGCAATGCTAGCTAACTAATTACCACAGAAAGCCACTTTGGGTAAATATTAATGTCCAGAATCAAGAGTTTGTGGGTCCAGAAAACTATTGGCTGGACATTCCTCCAATGTCTCCTGGAAAGCCATGAATTAAGATTTCAGACTAGTTTCCTTAATAAATATGGTTTTAAAAATTCTGACTAACCTTAAATATCAAGAAAAGAAACTTTTCATGTCAAAAGCAATATCTTTTTTTGAGAAGTTTGTCATTCATGTAGAATTGGACCACCCTCTGAAGTATGTTGGTCAGTCAGGTGTGAGAGGAGGAGCTGTGGTATTTGTCTATAAGAATATAGCAGTTCACAGTCAGGGTTCAGCCCCATCTATCAAATGACAATTTTTCAATAATCGTGAAGACTGTGTTCATGTAAACCCAGGGACAGATTCTGGGTTAAATAACCCAAGATCCAGTAGGAAATTGAGGTTAAAGGCCACCACAGTTATACTTAGAAAAGTCAGTACAAATGATTTATTAACATCCCATTTAGGACTAATCAAGTAAGACATTATCAACACTTACACATATTACAATAATAAGTACAGCATTATTAATTTCCATTCATTATATTTGCTTATGTAATACTTTGCAAAAAATAGTGTGTGCCCATTCTTTCAAAGAATAGCTATAACTGCATTTATTGCAAAGTCTATACAGTTCAGGAACATTTGTCCTCCCCTGGTACTTTCTTTCAATGGTTTTTAATTGCATGACTTAGAGCTTTATGTCATTTCTCTGAATTCATGCTGGGTGATTCTTGATTTAAGTGTTCTTTCAGTTACATAAAAAGATAGAAATAAATTTGATACCAAGGGAGAGATGGAGGGAGGGAGACTTTCCCTAATTACTTCATAAACAAGTTAAATCAATTCTGAGTGTATGCCTTATCAACAAATTGAAGACTATCCATAGAAGCCAATTTTAGTAACAGGAAATTGAAGGGAGCTAAGAAGAGAAAACCCAATACCTCATGCAGGGGAAAGGCAGCTTCATAGGAGCCATTGGTAAGCAAGCGGTTCAGACCTGAAGCAACAAGAAAGTCCATTTCGGTGAACATGGAACTTGGATCTTCAATGATCAAGACTAAGTAAAGACAGAGCTACATTTGGAAGACACAGTATAGGCTTTTTCAGTAGTGAGTAAAACTAGTTTAGATAGCAACGGCTTAGAAAGAAACCTTTATTATATGCCAGGATCAAGTATTGGGAAAGCAGGTTTTTATTAATTCAAAATATTAAATTTCTCAAGATTGGATATATTCATGGTATTTAAAGTGCACATCGTGCCATGACTACCATAGTCAAATTAATTAATATACACATCACCACTATGGGGAATATCAGATCCCTAAAATCTGACTTATTTTTTGATATTCCACATGCAAGTGAAGTTATGGACTATTTGTGTCTCTGGGTTAGGCTGATCCCTCCAAGTTTACCCATGTTGCCACAAGGCTTTTAAGGACTGAGTACATCTTCATTCTCTACATGTATCATACTGCATTTATTTGTACCTAGATTGTTTCCATACCTTAACTGCTATGAATATGCTCAATGAATATGGGCTCGTTTTTGAAATTTATCTAGATGTGTATCCCAAAGTAGGATTGCTGGAGTATGCGGCAGTTTAGTTTTAATGCTTTGAGAAACTTCTATATTGTTTTCCATAATGATTACATCATTTACTTTCCCACCAGCTTTGCACAGGGCTTCCTTTTACTTCTAACTCCCACTGGGACCCATTCTTGATAACAGCTATTATAATAGATATGAAGTAGTCTTTCTTTTGGGTTTTGATTTGGGTTTTTCTGAGGCTTAATGATGTTGTACAGCTTTTCATATACCTGTTACTCAGTTGTATGTTTTCTGGGGGAAAATATCTCTTAACGTACTTTGCTCATTTTAAAATCAAATTATGTGCTCTTTTTGCTATTGAATAAGTTTCTTAAATATTTCAGGTATCAATCTCTAATTAGAAACATGGTTTGCAATCATATCCTTCCATTTTCTAAGATCCTCTACTTTTAAAATGGAAGAGAAGGTAGATATAAGGATTTTAAAAAATGTTTGAGTTAAGGAAATTAAAGTATGACTGACATATAATAATGAACACATACTTAAGATACACAGTTATTAAGTTCTGATATATCTGTGTCATCAGGGAGTCATCAACATGATACAGATATTAAACATATCCTTCTCTTCAAAACCTTTCTTATGCCTTTTCCTGTGCTATCACCAAGACAAATAGTGACCTATTTTCTGTCACTTTCAATTTTCATTTATTTTCTAAAGTCTCACATCAATGTTGACATTCAATATTAACCTATTTCTTCTGACTTCTTTTATTTGGAATGAGACTTTCCCATACTGTAAGCATCAGTAACTCCTTCCTCTTCCTCTCTGTTTCTAAAGATTATCTCATTATTTACTTGTGCATGTGTGTGTGTGTGTGTGTGTGTGTGTGTGTGTATGTGTGTGTGTCTGTCTGTCTGTCTGTCTGTCTGTCTGTGTAGTGTATGTGCACATAAGCACAGGTGCTCAAGTAGGCCAGAAGAGGGCACCAGGTCTCCTGGAGGTGGAATTAGATGGTTGGTTTCCATCCAACAAGGTGCTGAGAAGGGAACTCTGGTCCTCCATAAGAACAGCAAATGCTCTTATGAATGAATCCAGTGATTTATTTCTTTTTATTGCTGAGTTCATCACATGAGTGTATAATAATTTATGCAGTCTTTTCATGATGGACACTTTGGTTGTTTCTAGTTTAGGCTTGTTATAATCAAAGTTCATATTAGCATTAACAGATACAGTTTTGCAAATATATATGGATTCACTTTATTCCTGTTGTTTTATTCATTTTATTATGGAGGTAGAGATGTATCTGGGAGGAGTTGAGAGATTGAGCTTGGGAATGATGGTGAATATGGTCCAAATTTGTATGAAACTCTCAAAGTATTAATCAAATAATTTTTAAAGACCTCTAAAAGGATGAAGAGGTTTTATATCTCTCAATAGGCTTTTATTTCTCTTTTGAAGAATTCTCTCTATACACTAGATCTAGATAAAAATCCAGAGGCCTAGTCTAACATGTGTAATCATTCACCCCAGTCCTCTGATTTTTGATACTTTTAATCATAGTAACATGCCAATGGCTTAAGATGTCTGACATTAATGCCAAATGTCTCTAGAACACATTTGAAATGCAAATATTAGTGGAAATTTGCATTTTGTCTAACACACATTAACCCTCCAACAAATACATTTGGAATGAGTGAGTAAATTATAGAATATGCAGTAAGCTTGAGTTTCCTGTAATCTCTATTGAGAAATAGAAAATTCAGGACTCCTGAATACCTACTGGATGTTGAGGATAGTTTTGTCTAAATTCCACTAGTATTTATAGTCTGCCACTTTAACTCTTCTTCTAAATACAAAACTTGAGAATATAAATCAATTTCAAGAGTAATTGTGTACGTACATACATATAAATAAATCCTCTGTTGAGTCACTAATTGCTCTGTTTTGAAAGTAGGTTTTACCAGGTTTGATTTTCACAGTTAGAAGACATTCAGAGAGAGGCTGAAAACCATACATAGTGACATTTTATACTCCACTAAAATACCTTTATGAATCATGTCTAGAAATCAATATTCTTTGTTATTTCTGATCAATGTTGGCTCATACAAGGTGACATTTTCAGAAAGAGTTTTCAGCAGAAAACAGCATGGGCTGAACACTAACTCTATCGAGAAGTTAAGTTTTCTCTTAATGTGTTTTCTTTCATTTATGAAACGAGAAATGAAAATGAGATATTAGATAAATGGAACATTTGTAGTTTTACTCAATATTTTCCAGCAAACTATATGGGCTCAAATTTTACTAGTTAACAATTTATTCTTTGATTTATATTTTTAACTCCAGATGCTTCCATTTTTTCTTCACTACTTTTCCAAGTATTGGTTTATTCAATTATTATTTGTAAGGTTAGGAATTAAACCTAATGCCTGTGCTCAACCACTGAATAACATCTTTGTCTTCTTACCAGCATCCTTCCTTCCTTCCTTCCTTCCTCCCTCCCTTCTTCCCTCCCTCCCTCCCCCCCTCCCTCCCTCCCTCCCTCCATCTCTCCCTCCCTCCCTCTCTCTCTCTTTCTTTTTTTGAGACAGGGTTTCTCTGTATAGCTCTGGCTCTACTTACTCTGTAGACAAGGCTGGCCTTGAACTCAGAAACCCACCTGCCTCTGTCTTCCAAGTGCTGGGATTAAAGGCATATGCCACCACTGCCTGGTGCCTTACCAGTTTTCAAAGCTAGAGTCCTTGAATAGAATCCTCCTTCTTCATCATCAACTGAAAGAGCCATCTACCAACACTCTCTGACAAGTAACAATACTGCATTCAGTGCTCTTTGGGAATACTGAAAGCCAGCCTCTGCTTTCTTGCATTTCATCTCGATTAGTTCTAAAACAGCTTAAAATGTGAGATGAAAACATTTGGCATCATAACAGTCCCATGTTCCTGGTGTGAAGTTTTTGATTATGTAAGAATGGTGAAAGAGAGACACCCATTATGTTTAACAGAACTTCAGTTTGATTCAACAAACATTTATTGATTTATTCTTCTAGACAATATACACTGGGCTAGACAATGATGATGCAAAGACAAGTATGGTCACCTCATAATGACATGTCATCTGAACTAGTGATCTTCAGTAGTAGACACTCAACCACTGGTGTGTTATGAGTTGTGGGGTATGATAATAATAATAATAATAATAATAATAATAATAATAATAATAATATTACTAAAGGTACTACTTTTTGAATTACTTGTAGGTTTTGAAATAGTCCTTACTAGTTCTTTCCACAGTTTCACATTGATTTACTTGCTGTTTAGTATGTTTATAAAACCACATGAACTGAAAAAATATGATAGAAAGCTGTGTATTAGTACATCTGTAGTTTATCTTAAATCATTTTCAAGGAATCAATGCAAAAAAGTTATTTAGGCAATGTTTAAATATTCAGGAGATCAATGTCAACAGCGGTTCTCTTCAGGTAGCAGCTTTACACAATGTCTTTGAAGGTATCTTAGGACAATATAATGAAGTGTTCTGACAGATGGTAAATACTAACAAAAAAATAGCGATAGAAATTTAGAGGAGGGAGTAATTCCTTTCAGCTGGAATATCACCACAGATATAGAAGAGAGGACAGGTCTCCAGGAAGGATGACTGTGGCAGACATTCTAGGCTATGTTCAGTTATAATCCCACCCAAGTTAAGAATGATCTACATGAAGTTAAATCTCCTTGGGTCCAACTGCACTGATGTTCTCTGGATAACCCATTCTACATGTATCCAGAAGAGGTACTTATCTACTTCTCTCCATTACATTTTACCTTTGCAGATTAGCATCAAAGTAGGTTGGCTTTTTTTTCCTTTTTTTTCACTACACTAGTGACTCACACTGAGCTTGAGTCCATGAAACTCTCAAATCTGTTCCTCTTACAGTGTTGTTGGACAACATTTCTCCCACACTGCACGAGGTAGTTGTTTTGCTGAATCTGTGTGTAGGCCATTACATTTACAAACTGTTAAATGTTGTCTCTCTGGATTTGGCAGAGCTACTGAGATGTCTGAGGTTGCAGATCCGATGGCTAAAATGATTTATATAGCCATTCAGACTTACCCATAGGATGTGTGATGAGAAGGTTGCTTTTTTTTTTTAATTATTATTACTACAAGTCTGCAATGGATACCTTGCCCATTGGTTCTATCTATATCTTTAGCCTCTGCTTCTCAGCAGTAGAACTGGGCCTTGGAGGTACTTCTGGATGTTGGATCATACAGTAGTAAGCTTTGCCAGCTGAAGGCACTGGGTGGACGACAACGGAGGAAGGGGTTTAGCTTCCTAGGTCCAGCACTCCCTCAGCAAATTTCTTAGGCATTTACCTCTGTAGTACCAGCACCTGCAGTGTGTGGTGAGCAAGTTCCTTGATATCTTTATACATGGCTCCCTGGGATGCTGCTGCTGGTGAAACCTCTCCCTGTGATCAACTTCCCTGAAACCATCTAGACAGTTGCCCTGAATATTTCAGAGAGCAGATCTTCTACTAGTCTCCAGCAAACATCTTTGCTTCAGTTGTAGTTCTTATACCAGTTTCAGACTTCACCCTGATAAGATGGAAGATTAGAATCATGGAGGACTGGGGTCATGGAGGACCTGCTTTCTTCTCTTCTGTGTTCTTATCCTTGACCAGCCAGCCTTCCACAGTTCCAAACCATGCCATAGTTAGCTATTATCTGCTCATTCCTATGAAGGATACTTTTGCATTCTCACTGGCCCTTGACTAATATAGATCATCATTTAAGTCACATTTTGACTGGGACAGAGATAAGAACACCCAACCCTTCCTGATATATAATAATTTATTTAATAAAGCATGATCATATAACACAAAACTATTCTTTCTTACAAAAGGCCTAAAATACAAAGTTTGGAGGCTATTTAATAGGAGAGAATGTGGCTTGCATGACACAGAGCCATCTCTGCACTTGTGGTTATCCTCTACTCCCTGTGGGTAGCACCCTACTCTTCTACCCTACCATCATTCCATACTATCTCCTGCCACTCTTGGCTCAGCTCAGATTTCATTTTCTCAGGGAAGCTTTCTCTGACCACTCAATTTCAGTTACTTCTGCAGTCTACCTTTGAAATGACACCTTTTATCATTTTTTAAAAAGATTTATTTATTATTATAAATAAGCACACTGTGGCTGTCTTCTACACCAGAAGAGGGTGTCAGATCTCATTATGGGTGATTGTGAGTCACCATGTGGTTGCTGGGATTTGAACTCAGGACCTTCAGAAGAGCAGTCAGTGCTCTTACCCACTGAGCCATCTCACCAGCCCACCTTTTATCATTTTTTCATGTTAATTACTGAACATGTGTATTCTTTTTATCTTTTTATATAGGAACTCTAAGAAAGACCTGCAATTATTCCTATAATCTCTTGCTCGTGGGTACTCCACAAATACCTGTTGAATTGAATGTCTCAGTGATCATAAATAAATGAGGTGAAATGCTGTTCAAAGCAGGTAATTAAGTGTGCTAAGTGCATGTGTGAATTCTCCATCAAGGGCACAGGTAGGGGGTATAAGGAGGCTCAGGGAAAAGGTCTCAGGGATCCCCAAACACCAGACATTTGTAATGGTAACAATTACTTACCGATTTTATTCTTTCCTTCCTCGTACTTTATTCTTTGTAAAATATGATGCACGATTCTACTTCTTGTGGCATTGTTGAAGAAAGTGTCTTTGTTGTGTATGATGAAGCTGTACACACATATACATTAAAAGCACAAGTTAAGATAAATAAATAGGAGCTGAAGGAATCTTCTTGTTCTAATTTGATGCCACTGACAATGGAGGGATCTTCAAGCAGTCCTAGAGGGTATGTCAGCAACAGCATGAAAGGGCCCAGAGAATACACCAGAGAGCTTCGAGTAGTTTTGGTTCTTGGCATCCAGGGTACTGATACCATTACAGTGGGAATGAGGTTGGGGCTATGTGGAATTAAGAAACCTTAGACTAACAGCAAGTCTAGGTCTTGTATCTTTTTGTTGTTGTTGTTGTTGTTGTTGTTGCTGCTGCTGTTGTTGTTGTTGTTTTCTTTTCTTCCTATTTTTGACCATGACATAAATCTGACTAAAGATGAATTCTGTTTTTATCTTCTTGTATCTTTGGTCATTCTCTCTCCCATGTTGTAATCACATACTACTCAGTAGGGGTTTAAGACTCAGAGTTGGCTTGAGTAAGGCAGACAGAAGTGAGGTAGCAAGATCCGGTCTAGGGCAGGGCTAAGGTGAGAAATTGGTATCTGAGGTTCAGCTCTGAGCCCAGCCTTTTTTTCCATAGTCTACCCTGGTGAGGACTTTCCAAAGCATACATTTAAGATATTTTCTCTCATTTAATTGTCCTGCTAGTTCCAATGTTTATCGTGAGCTAGATCTCAAATTCTTCCCCTCTCTCCTTTCTCCTGCTTCCTTCCTCTCAACAGTAATGTTGGCTTTGAGTTTCTAGTAGCCATGCCACTCAAAGTATGTATGTTTCAGGTAATAGGGTATCTAAGGCATGCCATTCACCATGTCTTGACCATGTCTTCCCTTTCTAAAAATAAATTTTATGAATGGTAGGCTACCATTTATATTGGACACTTCCCCAAGTATATGGTCTATCAGCCCAGTAAAGTTAGAGTGGATTCCTCTTATAAGTGGGATGCCATATGAAGGTGTATAAGTGTTGGTAGCTATCTCCTCTTAACTGAGCTTGAAGATACTTGTTCCAGCAAGTTTCCATTGTTCCCAGCTATACCCCAGCTCCTTCAAAGAACAATCCTCCTGCCTCTAAACTGTTCCTCTCACAACCCTTGACCATCAAGTACTACAATTTGTTCACATGTTTTTATCAGATGTTTATCAGATGTGTATGATTGGTTAAGGCACCAATCATACATTGATAAGGAAAACGGATCTTTGTCTTTGAGATTAAGTCTGATGAGGAAAACAGATCATGCATGACATGAATCTTCTCCTATGTCAGGGAAGGGCAGATTCTCCCTTCTTTTGCATGAACATTCTCCTGCTTAAGAATGAGAGTTGACTTGGGAGAAGCAGCTGACACCTAACTTGGAGGCTCTAGTATCTTACGGGTGGCTAAATTGCAGGTCTAGGAGGGCATGGAGGGTTTGTATCAGTGGGAACTGCCATTACATGTTCTTATAGGAAACCAAAGGAGGGGAAGAGACAAAACTGGCCCAGGGGAAGGATGACCTAATCGAGTTTCATTTTGGGACCAAGGTTAGGGAGGAGTTTGGGAAGATATATAAAGAAGAGGAAAACCCAAGGATGTGAGGATATGAAAATCATATTGGCCAACTCCTTAGAGAAATATCTCTTCTACTTTCCTTCCTTTGAGGACCCTCAAAGATGTGGCTCTAAGGGTAATTTTATATGGAACAGGAGAGAAGCCTAAGCAGCTAAAGTAGATGCAATGTTTCTCTCAGATTTCCACTTGGGTTGTTTAGATATTTTATGGTGCCAAAGAGTAAAAGAAGAAAATAAAAAATTTACACTAAATGTATTTTTTAAATGTATCCTTCTCTGCTTGTTCATCTTACTTGAGGCAGATCATTACATTTTAATGTCAAATAAGGATGTCATAAACAATTATACAACAAATAAAAAGCCCTTTTGGACTTAAATTACAAAGCCCATGAGTACAACCACATTTGATGGGATAATTCAGGGCTAAAAGCCCATGTCTCCCCCATTAAATAGTTTTCTTCTTTCTTCTCTATTTATGGCACCTTTTATATCTTCTGAGAGCATGCAGTAGTTCTCCATAATAAGCCTCACAGATAAGTTACAATTTTATTTTCCCTCTTCTTTATATATAGGTTGTACCTAGAATCTGGACAGTCTATAGTGCAAGCAAACACAGTGGGTATGAGCCAGGGACTATTCAAAGCACCCAAATACACAAATATAATCAATTCTTTCAATATGAGGTAAAGAACTTACTTGCTCAATTGTACAGGCAAAGGATGAGAGAAGTTAAGGCATGTACCCAAATCATTTAACTAATAAGATGCATGATCAGGATTAGAACTCAGGTCTTCCTGGCTGCAGGGGCTGATCTCCTCACTATCCCACTTGTCTGCCTCTCTATACTTCAGATACTTCCTAAATCCTAAAAGTTGGCTCTCCCCGAGGCCAATCTAGCTGGAACTCAACCTGGAATGTTCTTGCTCCCATTCACCTTGTAAATCAGCTCAGGCCTTATCTTCCTTGAATACTCTTGATTGATGCCCCTCTCCATCATTACTATAAAGAGTAGCATGGCATTATGAAGAAAAAGAAGAAAATAGAAGCCACAGATGGAGTGAGGAGGGATACAGTAGTTAAGTCTTGGCCATGCTCAGCATCTCTGGCTTTTTCCTGAAGATGCTGAATTTAAATAGACCCCAGTCCATTCCCAACCTTTGCCACATACTATGTGGTACTGGGGTCATAGTTGGAAGTCAAGGTTTCCTCATTTGGGAAATAAAACAAATTGCTGCTGTTAGTCTCAGAGGACTTGGTAAGAATTAGACAAGATGGTAAACAAATGACTGTCTGGGAAGGTCTCAGAATTAGCCTTCTTCACAGCCATTGGCTCTACTACCCTATAGTAAGACTTCCATGAATCCTCACTTCTTCATGTGAGTCTCTTGGGGGCAAAGATTGCCCATGAACTTCTATATCCCTCATACTGCATAGGGAAAGAAACATACTAATCTTTAACATAGCACTAAAGGAGCTACCCTTCTGGAGAGCACTGGCTATCTTATCTTCTTACACCATGTTCTCTTTTCCAGTTCTTGGAGCTCTTCTACCCATCCCATTTCTTCCAGATACCTGTTGAGTCATTCCTACAATATTGGATTTTTAAGCACATCTTGAAGGCATTCAACTCTGTTTTATACACTTTTTCTCTTAAATAGGAGATATTGAAGAAGGGACAATGATAATTCATTATACTATAGTTTTTATCCTTTTATTAGCCACAAAAATATCACATGCTCACATACACAACACAACACACACACACTCACACACACTGACACATGGACCCAGACATGGACACAGACACACAGACACTGACCAGACCAATTTTAGCAAATACATCTCTTAAAGCCACAAGTCTCTGAGGAGGAATCTACAAGCTTAGAAACTTGGATCTGCTCTTACAAATTCCTGGGATGATAGTAAAGAAATATAGACTCTTTGGGGGCCATTTGACCAAGTTCATCAAAATTATCCAAATATCTTCATATTACTTTTAATCTATTTCTCTTTTGGCAAGGTATTCCACTGATAGAGTTGCCCACATGAAAGTAACAGATATTCAAGAATGTTCATTATGGCATGAATTATAATAGTAAAAGCTAGAGATTGTCTACCTAATTCATTAAGTGGGAGATAGATGAACATGGAGTAATACATTTCCACAGTGGAGACTGCAACTGGGAGGACTGATGGAACTCACAGTAAACATTACAAACATCCAAAAATGAGTCAGGCATTGTGGTACCAGCACAGTGTAAGAAAAAAAAAACCAAGGTTCAAATGGGCAAAGATCTGTTTGTGGTAGAGGAGGACACAGGCACATAGATGTATTAACAAAAATTTGCTAATCCATGTGGAGAATGACATGGATCATTGTTTACTTGTAAAAGGACATTCCAGGAGCATAATTTGCTCATGTGCTTGTGTATATGAAAGGAGCCTTCCTAGATGTCACTGTCTTCCCTGGGGGTGGAACTTACTGATTTTCTAAGTAATGGACCTATGAGCCTGATCCAGTTGAGACTCTCTGTTAGGGTTTCAACTCCTAATTCATCTAGAAGCCTTGTTGTTTAATATTAGCATCTTGTAATGGCTGTCTCTAGTTGTCAACTTGACTATATCTGGAATGAACTACAATCCAGAATTGGAGGGCTCACCTGTGATCTAGATCTTGAGGCTGGAAGATACAAGTTTCTGACCTGGATCTTTGCATAGAGATCTTGAGGCATAGTGGCTATGAAAAGCTTAGGCCTAAGTAAGGTAGTACACACCTTTAATCCCAGGAGACTAAGGCAAGGAGATCTCTCAGTTCATAGTTAGCCTGGGACAAAACAAGTCCCAGATCCAGGCATGGTGGTGCACACCTTTAAGCTGAACTACGCCTTCTGCTGGAGACTTACATAAAATTCACTCTTCTTTGCTGCTTGCATTTACTTGCCAGCACATCTGTTGGAATCTACTACTTCTACAGAAGACTAGCTGAAACAGCTAGCCTTGGGGACTGAGCAACTAGTAGATCCTTGGACTTCCAATTCACAGCTGATCATTGTTGGGGAGTTGGACTACAAACTGTAAGTCATCATAATAAATTCCCTCAATATAGAAAGACATTCCACATGTTCTGTAACTCCAGAGAACCATGAATAATCATGTCTTTATAAACTCAATGAATAATCTCAATGTCTTTTTTGCTAGGAGGAGAGGGATGAAGGAAGGTCCATGCTGTTGTACTGGGTTTTAGCTATAAATATCTTAATGTTATATTTGCTTTTTACTGATTGGTTCTTGTAATGGGCAACAATTCACAGAGGTACAATAAAATATTACCATTCCTGGAGTTGTTTAACAAGTAAATAGTATGATTTTCATTGCAGACCACTGTATTCTGGGATTGTGAATAGTACATGGAAGTGGTGGAACCTGGGTAACTCAGGCATTACATATGTATGTATTTTTAATGCAGACATGGAAAGGTGAAACTAACCTAGCTTTTCTCTCAGACCTGACTCTACACTTATTAGATGAAAGAGAGGCAGACATTCCAGGGTATGAGTTGAGGAAAGGTATTCACAAGTGCTTAGTTTAGAGTTAGCTTATGAAACGTGTCAGCTTCAAAGCAGAAAAGATTTTTCCTAAACATCTTCTTAGAGCACACTTATCAGGAAGAGACCCCACCTTCATTGCACTTTAAATCAATCAGAATCATCTAGTGTTCAACACTTTTGAACAGAAATTTCAGTGATAACAAAAGTGCTCTCCATCCTTGCTATGCAATATGGTACCCTTCCACTTAGTGTACCTGAGTACCTGAGCTGTAGTTAGTACATCTATGAAAGTAAATTTTAATTTAATCTTATTAATTGTAGTTGAGGTTAGTAGACTCCAAATTGACATGCTAGTTGTGGCATGATTGATACTTTGGGCACTGGGTAGAATCCAATCCTATCTCAATGAAGAAATATCAACCCTATCTTTTCATTTGTCAACTGAAGCACAGGAATATTGAGGGATGAGGAATGCTCTATGGGGACATTTGTAGACTGACAGAAGACTTGGGCTCAAATTTTGTTGGCCTATGAAATCTGTGTCTTCAATAAAACCCTCTGAATCTTCTGGGAACAAAATTGCTTGTTAGAAAAATGAGTATTTTAATGCCTTAACACTCAAGGAAAGGGTTAGATATCATCCAAAACAAAACTTTCAATCTTTAGTTTTATAAAAGAAAAATGTCTCTTTCTCCATTCCCTTTTTAAAAAACTGTCATGTACTTAATTTAACAAGTCACGAATTTGAATGTATTACTCCCATGTCCAAAAATATCCAGTCCACCAAGTTCTTGAGATTCCTCTATTCAACTACTCCTCTATTCCTCTATTCCTCTATTCCTCTATTTATGTCATTACAGCAAGTACTCTCTAAATTGTGAAAATATCCATGATTTAAAATTGCAAGAAGTAGTAACTTTGTCAGGAAGTATTTTAATATATGGGAATGCCGTTCTACAATTATTTGATAATTATAGCTATATAATTGACCTTTATATATTTAAAAATTGAAGACATGTCAAAGTAGGAAAAGACCCAGATGACATATCAGTACAACTCTCTTGTTTCTGAAATGGAGTAACCTGGACTAGGTGGAGCTAGATTTTGGGATGAATCTACAGGTGACTGCTCTGGTACCCTTTTTGGCTCTGCATATTAAAAATAATGTCTATTGTAGTTTTAGACACTATTTTTACAGTATTATTTAGATGCTATTTTTGCACTATTTAGACAGTATTATTTTGCCCTTGTACCATCACTACATATTGGAAATGCTGGGATACAATATTTACCTATCTTTTTCATTCACAGATTTTTGGCCATAGTGGAGCTGGATCCCAGGATTTACATCTGTATCTAACCTGAGACAGAATAGCATATCCTATGCTTTGAGCTTGATGTAGTATTGGATAGGGGGTATAGAAATCTTGGGATTTGAATGGATCCTCCTTCCTATCTACCTATCTGTCTGTCCATCCATCTGTCTTTCTGTTTGTCCATCTGTCTGACTGTCCATCCATCTATCCATCTATCTATCTATCTATCTATCTATCTATCTATCTATCTATCTATC